>OY747712.1:13360734-13608234 GCA_963556495.2 Valencia hispanica | reverse complement strand
CAAAAGCTTCCATCCTCTCACACCTTCCCACATTTTGTCATGAACTTCAATGAATGTTTGTAATTTATTTTTATTTTAAATTTTTATTTTCATTTCGTTTATTCATATTATGATAATCAACATTAGATTACAAAAAAGAAAATGAAAAGTGAACAGAAATAAGAAAAACTTATGTTATCTGCCCCTTTTAACAAAAATGACATTTATTTACATAAAATGACAGAGTTTTTATAAACTAACTTAAAACAATGAGAATTCTGGACTGGCTAACAATTTCATTTAATAAAGGAAAAGAAAAAGGGAACAAAATGTTTTTTCCTTCCCATCCTTCTTTTTACATTTATATCACATAGACCTATGTAAGTTCAGCTTTTCATATTTAACAAGCTTTCTGTATTTGACCGTTTTTTCAGAACGGTGATGGGATAAATATGATGGCCGTCTGTCATTTTTGACAGATTATAATTCGTGCCCCTAACCACTTGGTGCAGACGCACAGACATTTTCAACTTTACGCACAGAGTACAGGTAACTAAACCAACAACATAAAATAAAATAAAAAGATTTCCATGACAGCATCTGAACATTATTTCAGACCTGGACACCATACTCAATGCATCTCACTAACCGTGAGCCGACAGCGTGTTGAAGAGTTACAGGGTGCTCCTAAGAGCCTGGCGTCATGCCAACCACCGGTGCAGAAGCGGTGCATGCTGCAGGATTTCCTCCCGCTGGAGCGATAGCTTGCGGGTCAGGAAATTACATCTTTCAGAGAGTCTTTCAGACTTCTGATCACTTCAATTGGAGAAATGTTCCCTGATTTCAAAAATTAAAATGAAATACTGTTGAATAAGTCACTGTTATCATTTCTAAGAATTGACGGGTAAAAATAGATTATGACGGGATGTTTTTTGACCCGGTCGTTTAAAATGGTGGACAACAAAAATGTCAAGCGCGACCTCTGGTAAGAATATTAACATTTTTGGACTACTTCACTGCAATGCTTCTAAATAAAATTCTGTGTACCCAATTGCCTTCAGAAACAGAACCAAATTAGTGAAGTACAACAAAACCATCCTCATGGTGAAGCTTTGGGGTGGGAGCATAATGCTTTGGGGCTGCTTTTCTTCAAGAGAGACAGGGAAGCTGGTTGGCGTTGATGGGAAATATGGATGAAGCTAAACATAGGGAAGACAACCTGTTAGATGCTGCCAAAGTCACTTTCCTGATTCTTGATTTGTAAAAGAAAGTTTAAAAACCATCACATTCTACTTTTTTCTTTAATCTGTTACATAAATCCCCCTGCAATACATGGGGGTTTGTGGTTGTACCGAAACAAAATGTGAAAAGGTTACAGGAGTACAGATGTTTTTGAAATACTTTGAAGATTTGAAGTCTTTCATATTCTCATTCAGCCTAAATCCCGCTGGTAAAAAACAAACAAAAAACATGAGTTGTTTTCTTTCTAGTTTATAACTAAATAAATCATTCCCAAACACCCAAATCGACACCTTAACAAATTACATGATTTTTGCTGATGCTTTTTTTTAATTTAGAACAGCGTCTCTGAGACATATAAAGAATAAAAAAGTATATTAAACTAAATCACGTCATGTCTTCAGCCGGTGTGTGCAAGGCCTAATAAATCAGCGTCTTTCCTCCTGGCTAGACAGAGTTTGTTTGGAAGAGTTGGGTGAGGAAAATTCATTTGTCACGCCACGCTGAGCTGCAGGGCCTGAATTTAGCATTGCTGTGAATAAAAATAACATTCCAGCTCCTGGGAGAGGGAAGTTAATTTGGCTTGAAGGAGGAGATTGGATTTCTGAGGTTCGTTAAGTTTGATTACACGTTCACCAGTGTTTGGTTTCAGATTTGGCAATCCAGAATCGGCATGAACAAGGATGAAAAGTGGCTTTAGTATGTAATGTTTCTGGGAAAGCTTCACTCTGTCGGTTAGAAAGTATTGCTTTGCTTTGCAGACGACAAAACTGAGCATCTTTTTTGTTTTAATCTCTGTTGGACCTTTAGGATTCCCAGGAGTTCCTGCGCTGCTTGATGGATCAACTTCACGAGGAGCTGAAAGAGTTGGTGCCAGAGCCCTTCAACATGTCCAGCAGCATCACCATGGACTACGGCCCCGAGGACGACAACCACAGCCAGTCAGACAACGACTTCCAGTCGTGCGAGTCCTGCGGAAGCAGCGAGAGGGCCGACACGGAAGTCCAGGGCCGCAACGTAGCGACGGACAACACCAACGAGGCAGAGATGCTGATTCCTGAGCAGGATGAGATCCAGACCAACAGAGAGTGGCAGAAGGAGAAGAACATGATTAACGATCTGTATCGCTCCGGGGTTAATTGTGTTACGGTGGGAAGCAACAGGGCGGACATAGACAAAGATGTCGACACCACCACGGAGACCACGCCCATTGTCAGCAGCCAAGGAGCCCTCAAGGTCCAGGGCAGAGCTTCAGGTAATAAATTAGGACAATTTTATGACACTGTTTCCTCTTTACTGTTTTTCTTTGTTGTTGTTTTTTTTTTTTTTTCTATTCAACATTATTAAACATAATTGAGGTTCTCGTGATGGATCAACACAAAGATATCTGCTCTTCTTATAAAAAAAACTGGTGTGCATATGTATTCAGCCCCTCTGAATCAGTATCGCTAGAACCACCTTTTGCTGCAGGTACAGAAGTCTTTTGAGGGACGTCTACCAGTTTTGCCACCAAGAGACTAAAGGTTTTGATCTCTCTTCTTTAAGAAAGGACTCAAGCTCACTCAGATAGGACGGAGTGTGTCTGTAAATATCGATTTTTAAACCTTCACAGATTCACAGTTCAATTTAGGTCTGGGCTTTAAGTGGGCCGTTATAATCAATCAACTAACTTATTTATTAAGCACTTTTCATACAATTAAATGCAGTTCAAAGTGCTATACAAAGTTAAAAATTAACCCTACATATATCCCCCCTCCCCACCCCCTATAGACACACACAAGTTAAACATTTATACCCCCCTCCCCCCAATCATATCCCCATGTACGTTCCGGTGCAACATGAATATGACATTAAAATGGACAATAAAATGGACGCTCGGCTCAGTACAGTGTTAACACTCTAATACACTGTGGTCTAAACTATTGTAACTCTGGCTGTTTGTTTAGGATTGTTCCACCCCAGTTTCCTTTCAGGATTGGCCAGTATTCATCTTCATTTGTCTGCCCGTTATCGCTGATCAGATTCCCTTTCCATCCTGAAGAAAAAGGATCTCCACACCATGATGCTGCCACTACCATGTGATACTGTTGGGATGGTGTATTCATGGATTGTTTTGACCCTCTATATCTGACCTGACCCGGTGTTTTCCTTGGTCTTCACTTTGCTATTAGTGCATTAATGTTCTCCAAGCAACCTCTGAGGCCTTCAGAGAACGGTTGGATTTATACTGAGATTAAAAACACACAGGTGGACTCTACCTACAAGGGCTGAATACAAATGCATACCACTTTTTTTTTTTTTTATTTGCCTGCTTGCTTCAAAGTTATGCAGTATTTTATGTTGATCTATCACATAAAAACCCCCATAGCTTTCAAGTTTGTGGTTGTAACCTGACAAAATGTTTAAATACCTCTGCAAGGTACTGTAAATGTACAATATTTACCACTGTTTCCTCTCCCTTAGATTGCTTTTCGGATATCCAAATATCCAACATCACAAGACCACAAAGTCCAGTCGCTATAGAAGGACATATTCCCAAAATGTCCAGCAGCCCTCCCAAAGCTACCTCTGGATGGCTGAGCCTAAACCCTGCACACAAGAAAGGTACGGAGCTCTTTTGCCCGGAGCTCAGTTCAAAGTCATTATTAGAGGCAGATCAAATTGAGTGTTTTAAATAAAGGAAATGTGAGTGGGATATGATGGCAGCAATATCCTTGGCAAACCTGACTGTAAATCAGCGTGCTCACATTTCTGCCGCTCTGCTTCTCACAGCGGTCACCACGTTCTCCCCTCCAAAGAACAAGCGTCAGAAGAAATACCGCAGTGTCATTTCAGATGTCTTCGATGGGACCATTGTCAGTTCAGTTCAGTGCCTCACCTGTGATCGGGTCAGTGTGGCTTTTTTTTCCTCTTATCTATTACAGAGGTCTGCAGCTCCCCCCCTTCCACAACGGCCCCTAATAACTTAATATTCAAAAAATTTGTAAAAAATAAGCAATGTTTTTAGATCTAAAGATACAGAAGGAGTTCATCTATGTTCATGTAATTTATTCTTACAATTTCTGCTACAAAATGGCACTAATGATCTAGACGGGCTGCATGATATCAGGAAAACATGTTTGGCTTGAAGGAGCGGATTTGAAATGAATATCGCAATAAGGACTGTAATTGACTTTCCTTTCATTTCCTTCATTACAATGTTCCAGAATATTCTTTGAGTTTTGGCGTCTTCGGGACTAAAGATATTCAGTTCAACTTTTTTATTTTTTATTTTTAAAGGTTTTGTGGCCACAGTGACCTTTATTGACAGTGGATAGATTACAGAAAGGGGAGAGAAGTGGGGGGAGAGACACTCGGCAAATGTCCGCGGGCCAGAGTTGAACCCGGGACGACCGCATCGAGGGCTAAGGCCTCTGAACATGGGGCGCCCGTCTTAGACCACTCCGCCACGCGACGCCCCATATTCAGTTCAATTTTATTAAAAAATACTTAATTTGTCCCAAAGTGAAATAAAATGGGATAATTCATATCCAAGAGTCGTTGTGGGTGGTTATGTTGTGGGCAGGAAGGATTCCTGAAGCAGTCAGTGTTGCAATGATTCTGAAAAGGCCTCTGACTGAAAGCTGTTAGCATGTAAAGACATGCTAACAGTTTAATATCCAGGCACCAGAGATGATTTTACAGAGTGTCCTCATGTATGAAAGCATCAGTTGTGGTAAGCACTACTAATCCACCTCCTTTGCTTTTGCCGCTCTTCTTTAAACCTGTGTCTGGCCGCATGGTTAGAAAGCCGGGCAGAGAGTAAATTCAATTCAAATTATAAAATACTTCATTGATCCCAGAGGGAAATTAAGTGTTGTTGTAGCTCATACAGTTTATTCTTTAAGGAGTTGTTGTAGATCATGATGGCTGTGGGCAGGAAAGACGTTGGAGTTGGGGATATGATCCTTGCCCCACTTTGATTGATGGATATATATATATATATATATATATATATATATATATATATATATATATATATATATATATATATATATATATATATATATATATATATATATATATATATATATATATATATATATATCTGGTGTCCGCCAGTTGAACCGCAACGCACTAGTATGTCTCCACTTGTCGCAAGCAGTGACGTTTTACCTATCCCCTAATCAATGGCCTGTGTTGTGTGACGCCAGTAGCTCTGCCCTTACCGTAACGTTGTCCTATGGACCTACAACCGATGGGGGGGCCCAGGAATGTTGCGGTGCGGGTTGGTTGCATGGGCCGCTTTTACAATGAAAACAGACAAAATGGCATATCAAACCTCACCGACCCATGTTGTACCGCTTTGTGGAAACGAGGCATTAGTATCCATCCAGCTGGACAAATATACTGGTGGCATGCAGAGTTTGATATTTGGAATATAATATCCCAAAAAACATTGCATACAAGGAATCCATTGCGTTTGTTATTTTGCAAACACTAATATTGTGATTCTATATGTTGTGCAGCTCTAGATAAAAGGCTTCATTTCTTTATTTGTTTAATGATTTTATGTTATTATGCTTTAGCTTAAATTGTTCTTCATTTTCCAAACGTATTGAAAGAACCTTATCGTATTAATACAAATCCTGTGTTGTAACATTTTGGTGTTTTTTTTCTGTTGTTCTGATGCATAAAAAGTTAAGTTAAATCTATATAGTAGGTTTTTATAAACCTTAATGTGCTGCTTTTGCCAGCTGGTTGGTCCAGCAACTTTCTGCTGCAGCGTAGCAGCATTTAACAAAATGATGGGAGGAAAATGTTAGCTGAACCAAAACCGTGTGGTCCATGGTTGCAGGTGTCTGTGACCCTGGAGAACTTCCAGGATATCTCGTTGCCCATTCCGGGAAAAGAGGACCTGGCCAAACTCCACTCGGCATCGCATCAGACCTCCCTGGTGAAAGCCGGCTCCTGCGGGGAAGCTTATGCACCTCAGGGGTGGATAGCATTTGTCATGGAGTACATCAAAAGGTTTGTGTGAATCTTGTGCACTGGCTTTGCCGGCTTTACCCCTCGTTATACATTCGCTGTGTTCGGTAAGCTTGTGCCGAATGAAGGTTTTTGTTTCTCATTTTTTTAGCTGGTTCTGGGGTCCAGTGGTTACACTACAAGATTGTCTTGCTGCTTTCTTTGCTAGGGATGAACTAAAGGGTAAGTAAATTAGAGGAGAAACTGGCTCTCCGTTTGCAAAAGAGTCCTGTTTCAATAACAGCTTTTTCTTTTTTTTGTTTGCAGGAGACAACATGTATAGCTGTGAAAAATGCAAAAAGTGAGTCATTTACTTTAACCATTTTCCTACTAGATAAAACTTTATCTATAATAATCACTGCTTATGTTGTTTTCTTCCCAGGTTACGAAACGGAGTGAAATTTTGTAAAGTGCAGAATTTGCCTGAGGTACTGATAACTTCTTTAACCCCAGCATCCTTATCCTCGTCTTCAGGAATGTTTTTCTAAAACATTAAAACTGAATTCCCTCTGCTCCAGATCCTGTGCATTCACCTGAAGCGCTTCAGACACGAGCTGATGTACTCCACCAAGATAGGCACCCACGTCTCATTCCCACTCGAAGGCTTGGACCTGCAGCCTTTCCTGGCCAAAGACAGCTCCGCCCAGACCACCAGCTATGACCTTCTGTCAGTCATCTGTCACCACGGCACTGCCAGCAGTGAGTGGGCACAGTAGCTCGTCTTTCTACAGGAGGCTGGGGCGGCTGCCATGTATTTGGCACACATTACCGCCCCAGATTCAGAAAAAAAAAACAAAAAAAAACTCACACCGACTTGTTAAGATTTGTCAACGCTACTCTCACACGTCCCCTCCCTTTCTCGTATTAGGTGGCCACTACATAGCGTACTGCAGGAACGATGCAAACAATCTGTGGTATGAATTTGATGACCAAAGCGTGACCGAGGTGTCCGAGTCCTCTGTCCAGAACGCGGAAGCTTATGTACTCTTTTATAAGTAAGACATCAGAGTTTGAACCTCATCTGTGTGATATTTTCAAATGATGAGAGCTGCTTTGACTCGCTCACATCTCTTGTCACAGAAAGAGCAACGAGGACACGGTGAAAGAACGTAGGAGGGTGTCGGGGTTATTGAACATGATGGAGCCCAGCCTTCTGCAGTTCTACGTCTCCCAGCAGTGGCTCAACAAATTCAGGACCTTTGCTGAGCCGGGCCCCATTTCCAACAATGACTTCCTCTGTGTGCATGGAGGTGCGTAAGTCATATCCTCACTGAAACCACTCCTAAACTCAGATTTTGACAGAGCAATTCATTCCCTTAAGTTCATTGCCAACTTAAAAAGGGCCCGTTTATGGGCATCGTTTTCTAATTTTATTTACACAACAGATCGAGATCACAGAAGAACAATAATTGAGCTGTTTGGTTTTGCTGGAAGCATGAATGAGATGTATGTATATAAGACAATCAAGATTATGCAAAAACAGAACCAACCCACAGGTTGTTTCCTTGATCTTTGCAGCCCTCAGGTCATACGCATGTCATACCTGTTATGTACAGAGACAATACCAGTGCAGCAAAACACTGATTGCCTCCCGGCGAAGCAACTAGTTCTTGTATGTTCGACAGAGAATCACAGTTTCTCACCTTCAGAAATGTATCTGCTGTGGCAGCATGTGTAAATATGGTTGGTTGGCTTTATGACGTTTTAATAATACAAATCATTTTATTTTTAAATGTTCCCTTGAATTTTAATAATCTTGGATAAAAGATGAGGATTCAAACATTCACTACCCTGAAAGCGTACGCCGATTATTATAATTAGAGCCCTATGCAGCTTTTAAGTGGCTCTTCATCACTCTGTTAATTGTCTTAACTTGTCACGATTATATCTTCTGTTGTAAAGCTTTTCTGCAGCATCTCCTCGGCCCTGGCGGGAGCATTCTATTTCTTGTGTTGTGCAATTCTTAACTGTGTTAAACAAAGCAATAAAGACGGCAAATTGCAATTTCTTAATCAATTTTAAGTGTGCAAAGGTAAGATGTACACTGCCATCCTCATTTTCAGTTCTAAAGTTACAGACATTGTTTTGAAAAAGACAAGATAAAATAATAAAGGTTCAACTTTTGCTATAAAAAGAAAAAAAAGGGCTCAATGTTACAGGGAAGGGTAGAATCAGAGAAGATAGAATTGAAACCTAAACATTGTGAGAATTTGCGAGTTGCTGCAACAGCTTAAATTTGGGTAAGGGCTGCACGATATTAGAAATGACTGACAATGCATTCATTTTTCTAACCCTGTGATTTATATGTGGGGGAAACTGGAATTTTCAACAGATTACTTGAAAAGCACCTTAAGTTATGCTGCACTCCTGCCATCTTGTTGACAGTTAACCTGCACTGATCTTACCTCATTTTCTCAATGTTAGAAGCATGTTTTTTGTTTTTGTTATTGAGAGTTATTGTTATTGTTGGGGCTGCATGATACTAGAAAATCTGGCGCCCGGTGGTAATATTAGTAAATATTGTGAGAACGATATTACTCACCATTTTTGTCTATTATCTTTTTTTTTTTTCTCTCTCTCTTCTGTGCTTCCATCACTCTGTGACCTTTAGCAATTTTAGCAACGTCATTATTGTCCGATGTGAACATCTGCTGTTGTGAGACTCTGTCCAGCTGGCTGAATATTACATTGGCATGAAAAATGCACGTTCCTAACACTTTAGATATATTAGCCAACAATAATTGTACTCTGAACAGTCCTTTCTGATATGAATGTTGCACACGCTGATATTGCGATGATATATTCGCCATATATTGTGCAGCCCTAATTTAGATTTTATTAAAGAAGGTTCAGTCAAAGATTCAAAATATTTAGTTGAAATAAATCACCTGCAAATTTATTTTATGAAGCACACCCCAGTTAGCGATGGAACAATAGCAATCTAAATATCTTATTTTCAAACGATGTACTCACGAGGAATGCTCCACGTGTAATTCCAGTGTAATTGGTGCGTGGCTATCCAGTAAAAGCCTTAAAGATGAAACAATAAAGACGTAACGCCCTTCCTCACCAGACCTACACCCTATTGAGAACTTCCGGGTCGTATGTTTCTTAAGAAATTCAGGGGCGTCGTGTGGTGGTTAGTGCAGGCGCCCCATGTACAGAGGCTTCAGTCCTCGGCGCGGTTGTCCTGGGTTTGAGTCCCGTTCCTGTGGACCTTTGCCGCATGTCTTCCCCCACTTCTCTCCCCCTTCTAAACAACTATCCACTGTCAAATAAAGGTCACTATGGACTGTGGAAGAAATTCAGTCCACCTCCTAAGAGAGCTAAAACCTCGCTTCTACCTTCCTAAATATTCCAGTCTGAGTTTTGGATCGACTGTAGGTTCTGTAGTTGTGTAATGAAATGAATATCTCCAAATAAATGTACACACGGTGTGTTTTGATTTCTGGATAAACTAAATTCTGTATATTCATGTCACTCACTTGAGCTAAACTTCTGATGTTTCATCAGGTGTGCCGCCCAATAAAGCGTCCTACATCGACGACCTGGTGGTGATGCTACCCCAGAACGTGTGGGACCACCTTTACAGCAGGTATGCGCCGTCGGCTGGCTGCACTCTTCCTTGTAGAGTGTTTACCTTACCCAATCCGTGTGTTTGCCTGTGCCATCGCCCGCAGGTACGGAGGGGGACCTGCTGTCAATCACCTGTACGTTTGCCACACATGCCAGATCGAGAAAGAGAAGCTGGAGAAACGGCGCAGATCGGAGCTGGACTTGTTTGTCCGGGTGAGCGCCTCCCTCCCGTTTATTTGAAAGACTCTGATGGCGCCTGGCTAAGCAGTGAGAAGAAGTTCTTTGGGAAAGCGGGTCTGAATGATGATGCTCTGTGTGTCTCCGAGCACCCAGGACTAATGGGCCTATTTTCCAGTTTTTTTGTAACCGGTTGATGAGATGAGAAGAGTGAGCCCAATAAAAAAGCCTTATCATTAATGGATGGAGACAGTTGCAGCTGTTAGTGCCTGCTCGGTGTGCTTACTCACACCGGCGCCGCTCCAAGGAGAAAGAAACATATTGTGTGTGTGAATTAGAGGAAGAAAACATGGAGATAGAAATAACTGGGAGTTTTATTTCTGGAACACATGAAATTGTTCCAGGGTGGTATTAGGACTGTCTTCTAATGGGAAGAACTACCAGAGAGAATTAATTGGGTTTTTCATCTCTTCTCCTCTAAATCCTTTCATCCTCAAATATGTTTTACCCCCACCCGTCTTACGTCCACTTTCCTCCCTCTTGTCTCCGTCACTCACTCCGCCCCCCACTTCCTCTCGTTGCTGTAGCTGAACAAGGCGTTCCAGGAGGAGGAGTCTCCGGTGGTCATATACTGCATCAGCATGCAGTGGTTTCGTGAGTGGGAGGGCTTTGTAAAAGGAAAAGACAATGGTAAGGACTGAAGTCTTGCCTTTCCTTCCCCCCTGGCCCATTTAAATGTCTACTTAAAAGGTCATATGAAGTCTGAATAAAGGCTGATGTGTTCTTAAGATTAAATGCGGAGAAATATTTAATTTTGAAGTAAATAACTGCTGTAGCTGTGGATAAATAGTAAATAGAACTTTTCTTGTTTGTGGATGCAATTAATTTAGCAAAAAAAAAAAAAAGAATACCTTTTTCTTTCTCTTGATGTTTCATCAAAACACTTCCTTAGTCCCCTTAGTCAGGGTTCTCTCATGCTGCAGCAAAATTAAGTGTCAGAATACATTTCATTTTCTTGGCTTCCCTCTTTTTGAATTGTCATATCTATTTATAACGACTTGCATCTGAAACATTTGGGAAAGTCATCTTCTTCTTTTCTTTTTTTTGCTTTGACTTCTGCTCCTCTGATATTTGTGTTTTCTCAGTAACAACCAGGGTTGCTTTTCATAGAACGACAGAAACATTTGACATTTTAACACGGTTGCTCTTTGCGTCAGCCACGATTAGAATGTCTTTAAAAAGATTAGGCGTGCAAATTATTGGTGGAGATATTAAACATTTATTCCTCTTTTTCTGTCTTTGTAAGATCCTCCAGGAACGATTGATAATTCCAAGATTTCCATAAACAAGAACGGACATTTTATCCTCAAACAAGGTAGGTGCAGTTGAAACCAAATATTTACATAAACCGTATAAAAAGACATAACTTTTTTTTTTCCCCCCACAGTCCGACATAAAATCAGACTAAAGTTTTTTCTGTTTTAGGTGAGTTAGGATTACTTTAATTATTTCTACTTGCTTAACTCCCAAATATTTTAAATCAGACCTTTAAAGACTACTGTGCCTCAGTTTAACAGTTTGAAGCCCAGATGATGATGTCATGGCATTGTCAGCTTCTGATGGGTTAATCCACAACATTTGAGTTAAATTGGATGTATTTTTTCATGATGTCACACAAGGAAACATCCACTGTATCCTTGTGTGACATCTGGAAAAATCATAAAAAATCATCCAAGATATCAGGAAGAGAATTTTGGATCTTCATAAGTTTGGTTCAACCTTGGAAACAATTTCCAGATGCTTGAAGGTGCTGCTTTCATCTATTGAAATATTTATGTACAAGCATAGACATGATGGGAATGTCTAAAGGTCTTTTTCCACCGGGCTGGTTCCATTTCATGGTGATACAACCATGGTGTTGGGGCCGGTATAACAAAAGCTTAGATTAGCAATGCAAAACACAAAAAAGCCATTTTCATTTCTAATAATGGACAATGGACAAAGAACATCATATGTACACATTTTTGCAAATCCAGCGAAGTGTGGAAGCACAAAACCAGCACTTTTAAGGGCACGATGAACTCCTCCGTTGTTAAAATCTCTCTTTGTGCATGCATCATGTTTTCTTCTCCCTATGTGGACGTGTACAGTTGTGTCGCAATGCTTTAGATGACGTTATGATGCAGCACAGATCAGGAAAGAGACGAGTTCTGTGTCCCAGAGATGGACGTGTTTTAGTTCAAAGTGTGCAAATCGACCTCCTAACCAAAGCCAAAGGATCTCATGAAGATCCTGGCTGAAGCTGGTGAGACGGAGTCATTATCCCCTGTGAAATGTGTCCGGTACCAACATGATCTGAAAGGCCACTCCATAAGGAAGAAGCCATGACTCCAAAAGCAAAATAAAAAAAACGAGATCACACTTTCCAGATGTGGTCCGATGAAACATCGTTACTTTTTGGAGAGCATCCGGAGTACCCAGCGGGGACCCTCCCATGCACAGGGAGAACTTGCCAACTCCATGCAGAAAGACCCCAGGTTGGGATTCGAACCCGGGACCTTCTTGCGGCAAGGCAACAGTGCAGTCCGTAATAAAAAAATTAAAAGATTCTTTTTTTAAACAATTTCCTGTCTAGTCTGATTTAATGTCAATGAGAGAGAGAAAAAGGGTACATCTTTTCATAGTTTAAACTGTATTCTTTTTAAAGTGTTGCGCTTTCTTTTTTTTTGTTGAAAACTCTTAAAAACGAATGCGTGGCTCTCTCCTTGCAGGCGCCGACTCCGGGCAGATCTCTGAAGAGACGTGGAACTTCCTCCACTCCATCTACGGCGGCGGTCCCCTGGTGCCGGTCCGGCCGAGCGCCGGCCACCAGGAAACTGAATCCTCCCAGTCGGAAGAGAAAATCGAGGTGGAGACGCGCTCCGTTTAACAAAGCACTTGACAGCAGACAAAGAAACCTTCATGGATACAATAATAAGAAGCTTTTTATTTTGCACTTTTATTTCTAATGCATCCAGTCAAAGGACCTCATCTTTACTGCTATGTGACAGCCTTTGGACAGAGGGATTTTACATATAAAGGCTTGCCATGCTGTAAAAATATGTAAAAAGAAAGCGCTCTTAAATTTCTAATTGCACTGTATATTTCACATGTTTGGATTTTTGTTTAAAAAAAACCATTTAAATTTACTGTATGTGCAGCTACTAATTCCTCTGAATGCCATATTTCTTTTGTTTGTCTTGACCAAATGAGCACATAATGTATGTCCATGTGTTGCTAATATCGATGAATCACATTATACTTGGCTGTAAATACATCACACATTATTCTTCATGCAAGAGAAATGGTAAGAAAAGGAGAAACTGTGACAATATCAAAAGGTTATGAAGGGACTAATTGCTGAGTAGTCTCAGGAAAGATTTTTGTGTTTTGCACTGTTATGTAGACGTACAAATTCAGGCATGCACTATGCGGATGTCTAGTTTGTATTTGAATGTACCAGTTTGTTGGTCAGAATTCAGCACTTGATTATCACTAAAAAGAGTGATTTAATATGATGTCAATTGTTTTGGAGGGTTTTTTTTTTGTAGAAAATATCTGGCTGGTGGACTGTAATAAATGCATGCCTAACACTCAAGCACAGGTTAACTTAACAGTCACATGAAGCTGCATGTAGATGCTACGCTACTCGTATAATGTGCAGAACTGTACAGCTATAGGAAGCATCTTGTGATAAGAAATGAGAATCATCAGCAATCTAATTAAATGCATTATTTTTGTGTATGGGCATGGTGTAGCTTTAAGTGATGGCTGATAGGTCACTTAAATGCTGTATTCCAAGTTTATGCATTCGACTAAGATCTACCCTGATGTTTTATTTTGCTGGCTGACACTATTAAAACTTGATGCAAACATGCTGAACACCTTGCATATTTGATGCCACACTGAGGATATTTCATGAGGAAATGTGTCTATAAAGCTAGGCTATACATTAGTTACTTCATGGCTGGACTACCGTAATTCTTTACTATCAGGAAGTCCACAAAATGTAATTAAAAGCCTTCAGTTGATCCAAAATGCAGCAGCAAGAGTTCTGATCAATATTAAAAAGAGAGATCACATTTCTCCTGTTTTAGCTTCCCTTCATTGGCTCCCTGTTCAATCCAGAATAGAATTTAAGATCCTTCTTCTTACATACAAAGCCCTTAATAATCAAGCTCCATCATACATCAGAGATCTAATTGTTCCATATGTTCCTAAAAGAGCACCTCGCTCTCAGACTGCAGGTTTACTTGTAGTTCCTAGGTTTTCTAAAAGTAGAATGGGAGGCAGATCTTTTAGTTATCAGGCTCCTCTCCTGTGGAACCAGCTCCCAGCTTTAGTCCGTGAGGCAGACACTCTGTTTACTTTTAAGGCCAGGCTTAAAACTTTCCTTTTCGATAAAGCTTATAGTTAAAACAGAGTGATGTGTTAAGCCCAGTCGTTTGGGGAGTGAAGGGAGGTAGAGTGTACTGCCCGATCCGGCAGCAGCAGGGGGGGAAATGTAGTCTGGAAAGACGGTTCTCCCTGCCTCTGCCTCTCTCATCCCTCCTTAGGGGGTTGGGTTATGCTGAGCTAACTCTGTAGTCATGCTGCTATATAGGCTTAGAGTGCCTGAGGACAGACTGTTCTTCCTCTACTACTCTCCAATTCACATTATCTGCTGTTATTTCAACTGTTAACTTTTAAGTTTTCTCAGTTTTTTATTTTTATTTTAGAAAGTATGCCTGGTCTGGTGTTCTGCTTGGCCACGATGCCGGCTTGGTGGAGGCTGAAACACTATTGCTAACTAAAACGTTCTCCCTCTCTGGCTTTTAAATTTCTTTAACAATGGCTGCGTTTACATGTGCAAAATGTGTTTAATCGGATTAGTTCGGATTGGAATTTGACTGTGTACATGGGCCCTGAAAAAACGAATCCGGTTATAACAACCGTTTACATCCGCCACACGTTCGACCAGAATAAATCACTTTGACGTGCGCAGAACGATCTATAATACCAGAGAAGGTCGCAGAAGAAGAAGCAGCAGACTTCCCCTGTAAACAAACATGGCTGCGAGTGTTTAAAATGGAGCGGTAAAGTTCTTAAGAGCGAGCTTTTTTTTTTTTTTTTTCTAGTCACGGTTTTACATCTATACAAACCTTTATTGTTGTGTACACAGTCAATTTCTAATCCAAATCTCTTTATTGTTTTACGCCTAGGTGACGTACGTCTACGCATGACGTAACAGACATGCGCAGTAATGACCGACATTCGGAATAAGTCTTTACATGAACAGCGATTGAAATTAACAATAGCCATAACCCAGCCGTCTCAATCGGAATGAAATCTTGATCCAAATGAGTGTGATCGGATCAGAGTATTCCGAATGGCGTGTTTACATGAAGCATTTTTATTCCAGTCAGGCTTTTAATCCGATTACTTGTGTCCATGTAAACGCAGCTGTAGAAAGTACCTCTGGATTAGTTCTTCTGTTTCTATTCTGTCTCCTCAAAGCCTCAGTTGGTCGTGGCAGATGTGCCACCGTTACTGAGCCAGGTTCTGCTGGAGGCATTCTTCCTGTTAAAGGAGAGTTTTTCCTCTCCACAGTCGCCACATGCTTGCTCAGTATGAGGGATTGCTGCAAAGTCAACGACACAATGTAGTCTCCTGGGTTTCCTTAAAATAGAAAACTTTTTAAACTAGTTGGAATAACGAATTGGACCCAAAGCACTGTTTAATAACTGGGAGCAATTGGAATAGATGTATGATTTAATGTATGATTTTTTTTTTATATATATAAAGTCCCTTGACATGTCGTGTTGTGAATTGGCGCAATCTAAATAAACTGAAATGCAATAAACAGTGTTCAATTTAGCCAGAATCACAGCTTGCAGGGGCAGAAAATCTCTACGATAGTGTTGCTTTTTTAAGCGAGAGTGAGCGGCTGAGTCGGCTCACACACACCCCAGACTAGTTGGCTGGACTGAAAACATGGCTGCGACCGAAGCAAATTTAAGGAAGTGAGGTATGTGTAATTCTTCAGCTTCAAAAGCCTTTAAGGAGCGGACCTCCAGCAGGACTCGATGTTAGGAGAAGAAAATGTCGAAACTTAAATTCAGTCGCACACTATGAAAAAAAAAGAAAGAAACGCGTGCGGCCTTCAGTCTGTGGCTGCGCCTTAAATTGCATCGGCAAAGTTGTGCGCGGAACAATCAGCTAGCTGCGGCTAGCCTTAGCTGCTAACCGTGCTACTTGAGCCTGAACTGTAAAAACACACTGTTGGTTATAATTTTTTTTTGTTTTCTGAACGTGTATGTGTTGCTTTAGGAAACACCTGAGGCACTTATAATCAATGGTATTAGGTTAGCGGCAACTAAAACCGACCCCTTTACCCAAACTACCTGAAGATAAAGCTTAGCTAACGCTAGCCAACTCGGCTAACTAGTCGATCGTAACAGACAATATTCTAGTTTATCTGCTGACGGACATGGAAGGGGTGCAACTCCCCCCCCCCCCCCCCCCTTATTTCTCTGGTGCATTTTATGTGATTGCGTCTGAAGGGGGGGTAACATGTTTCGTATCTTAACTCGCAGTGGGAGCTAAGTGGTAAGTAAGTTTGCTACGTTTAGCCCGCTAAAGCGACATGCTAGATTAAGTGTGCTTTCCCTGGAAGTTGGAAACAGGCACCAGGTTTGGCGTTAATTTCGGGTTGGATTTTTTTTAAATATTGGGACCCTTGACTCTGTTAACGGGACCACACGTGTTTTGGTTGTTTTTAAAACGTATATTTTATTTTTTGCGTCTACTTGTTCTGCCTTTAACAGCATCCACACACCTCTCAACTTTTATCGGCATCTGAGTAGCTGGGATGTTGGGGGGGCATTGAGCGATTCTCGTCGGTACGTATTTCAGCTCCATTTCGCGGATTTCTCGTTGCCAGCAGGCCCCTTTTGGAGAAATGTTGGGAAGTTTAAAGTCGGCAATGGAACAAATTGCTAGCTTGAACAAATTTCTGTCGCCAAAACTCGAGCGGGCTTTCCATCACCCACCGCGTAAAAAAGCTGTGCATTATGGCACTTATGTAAGAGCTGCGTTTATTTCTCTTAAAACGTGCAGTATTGGTAATACAACCAGATCAACACGTGTTACCACAACTGACAGCTAAACAAGCGTTTTTTTTTTTTGTTTATAGAGGAACAGGAAGTGTGTTTATTACAAGCGCAGCGTCCTGGCTATAGGTAACCGTTTAATTTCGCTTCAACTCTTCAAAATTCAGTTTAATGTAGTTTAAACTAACCTCATCGGAGATAGAGGGTATCGTTTACTGCCCTGTTAGTATAATTCCTTATATATTTACGTGTTGGGGTTTATTTATAAGCCATTGTTGTAATAGATTAGGGTTTAAAGTCTAGAAATCACCACAATTTACTTGTAAAATAAAGCGTCACTAATCTTTATAGCATTGCAAATTGTTATTGTACATTAAATGTTATCAAAAACATAATGGGTAGAAATAGGCTATATGTTTTTTGTAACAGGATCCATTTTTTACTTTGTTTCCTAATTATCTTCCAGTTGTATTTTTATTTATTTTTCTGTTTTAGGCTTTGAAAGACTTGTCTAAAGTGTCTTTACACACCAATCAGGCATACTATTATGACCACCTACCTAATGGTGTGTTGCGTTTCCTTTTGATGCCACAACGCCCCCCCAAACTTGTCAAGGTGTGGACTCCAATCAGTCCCGACAGGATTTCGTGATGTTGCGATCACAACTAACGCAAATTCTGCACTTTTTTATCAATTGACACGTTTGACCAATTGCAATTCTCCTCATCTTATATCTGACGCCGTCACATATCGCGTACACTCCCCGTTTCTTATGTGAGAGGCAGCGAGAATGAAATATGTTGCATTTGCCAACAGAAATCGCTGCCAAGCAACGTGCTTATAGGCTACAGTTTCCTCATTCTCCACATGAAAGGGGAGGTAAATAGTTTTGTATCTCATGCAATAATAATGTGGTCCAACACAAACAGAAGTTATCAATTGACAAAGAGTTTTCCACCTCAAAACATAATTTTGACAGATTACAATTCACATCATTCCCTGACCACTTTATGCAGACGTTTCCAACTTTACGCACGAAGTACGGTTCATTAAAACAACAATAATAAAAATATATAAATAAATAAAAAGTCTGGTGTTGTGCCAGCTATAGTGCAAAAGCGGGATGCTGCAGGATGTACCTCCTGCTGAAGCGATAGCTTGCGGGTCGGGAAACGACTCGTTTAGAGAGTCTTTCCGACTTCTGATCACTTCAACTGGAGAAATGTTTCCTCATTTCAAAACTTTGGCTGAAGTGGCGCTCGTCAGTCTCCAGTTGTGAGATTTTGCGTTCAGGCATCGGCAGGTGAACTGTTCATATTTTACGTGCAATTGTTTAATTTTGTTTTTAAATATAGTTACTGGGGTATAGTCAGTGATTTTTGTCACTGCGGGGGGGAAAAGTAGCACGTATTCATCTGGTTGATGTGTCGGCACGATGTGGATTCTCTGTTCAGCTTATTCGGGTTTAATATTAATTTAAATGAATAAAACAAAATACTATTGAATATATTGTTATCTAAAAATAAAAAAGTAAAAATAGCCTATGATGGGATTTGCTTTTCACCCTGTCGGTCAAAATGACAACAAAGACACTGAGCCTTAATCAGCTTACAGTATTTTTCCAGTTTTCTTCTTTTATTTATTCCTGTAGCATTTCCTTATGTATATGGATGGATGGATTTAATGGATAAAAAAAAAACGTGATTCGACGAGAAGTAAAATAAAATAAAATAAAAACTAAAAACATTGCAATTTCTGTTTGAACTTTTCACAAAAGCTGCCGCTCAACATCAGGCATTTTAGGTTGCAACAATCACAAAAAAGTGCCACAAAATCCTGCAGCGACTCTCTAATAGATGCCTGACAGTTTCTCTAATTGTTTGGCTTTAAAATGTTACCAAAAGATCCTTTAAGTCCTGTGAATTGTGAGGTGGAGGCTCTGTAGATCAGCCAGATGCTAGATTTAAATTGAGATCTGGTGAATTTGGAGTTTGCACTGTATATTTGTTGTGCTCTTCAAACCATTCCTGAGCCATTTTTTATTTATTTTGCTCCATGGTGGGTTGCAAACTTAGTTCAGGTCGCTTAAACGTTTAATTTCCCTTTGGGATTAATAATTTGTCAGCGAATACGACTGTTTCCCAGCACAACACAACATGCTCACCCTCACTGGTTTGCAGCTATCCAACAAACTGACACACCATATATTTTAATACGTTTTTCTTATTTATTAGAAATCGATTTAACTTCTTTAGCGATTTGAACTACAGTACATGGATTAAGGAGCTTAAATTCACCACTGTTCCCTTTTTGGATCACTTTTGATAAATACTGACCACTGCAGACCAGATTTGATCCAGTTCATCTCCTTTGATGCTCTGATTCTTACACTTTTTTGCCCGTTTTTCCTTCTTTTGAGACAAACAGCTTTCAGGATGCAATAATTACCCACCCATTAATAGATGCCATGATAAACACAGGATCGGTGCATGTCACTTAAACCTATCAGTGGTGCTAATGATAAAGAGTGATTTGTTTTATATTATTGTTACAGTTGTGTGCAGCTAATCAGTTTCCCATGCATTCTGCAGCTCAGAAGGTCTTTAAGATTTTTCTGGGAAAAAAATCCTCCAACCCCCACAAAGTCCGCAGCAACACTGTGGACTGTAAAAAATGCGAGCTCTTTGCACTCCTGATTTCACGACTTTCCGGTCATTTCACCTCTGTACGACATGCTCGACATTAGATTGCACAAGAGCTCAGGTCGGGCAGTCATTATATTTACAATATAATGATAACTCTGCTTTTGGCAGACTTGCGCCGCATTTTTCCCCAGCGAAAACCATTCACAGCGTTAAACAAACGTATCAATTTTAACAAGGTGATTGTCAAGACAAAGAATTGAGAGCAAACTCTCCACATAGTTACTCAGTTTAACCATAATGATTTTGACGAAGTGATTAGTTTTCTCAGTCTTTGGCGCTTGTCAAATGAAGTGACTTAATTGGTTCCGTGGTGTCGAGTCTTTAAGGGTGAACTCTCTGTTTGGCTTCCTTTATGCATGGACGAATCACATTAGCTTTGTCAGCTGGACTCTTTTGGTGGAGTGTGAGTAATATGTGCATATGGTAATTCTGGTTCCAGTTCACTATTGTATAAGCTACTTGTAGGAGTAAAATCAAATGCATTTGTAGCCAGAACAGCTTCTAGATTTGTTACTGCTGTGCTGGCATACCGTGGAAGAAAAGAACCGCATATGCAGAGACAGAACGAGGCTTTAAATATATTAGTTTCGACAGAGCTTGGCCTGCAGATGGATGGATTGAGATGTAATGTAAATGAGCACCGCAGCTGAAAGGCCAGTTCATCAAATATGAGTTATTTCTCTGTGGACTGAAAGAATGCCTGTATCATCTGTAGAAGGACGCCCGGTGAGATCATCTCTGTTAAAGTCACTTCAATGCGACCTTTGCCGAGTTATGTTTTTTTTTTTTCTCCCCTTTTGTTAGATTTATTAGATGGAGCACGTTTCATTGCCAACCCTACTGTGTACGTCTGACTGTGAATCCTTGAGGGGGGGGGGGGGGGGGTTGTGTGTAACAACAGAGAGAGATTCTTTTTTTATATCTGAAAACATCTCTAATTAATTACACATCTGCATGCACAAAGCAAACTTGATTACAGATTACATCATGCATAATAATGTAAGGCTTCACTTCTATTTGTCTGTATTGTGTAGTTGGTTTAGATGAGTACTTCAAAGCCCCCCCGATTCTAAGGTCTGACATATTGTTTATTTCATTAGGAGTTCTACTATGTTGTCTTTCACAGCCATTGTAGAACAATAGATATACCCTTTATTGTGCCGCGTAGGGAAAAGTGTGGTATAACAGTCGAAGTACGTAGATGCACACAAAGATGAAAATATATAATCTTAAATGTTAGGACGAAATTACACCATAAAATGCTGTGCAGTTACTAAAAATAGTATACTTTAAACTTAAAAAAAAAGGTACAAAATAGGGATGTGTATTGGTAAAAATCTGGCGATACGATATGTATCATGATACAGGGGATACGACATATTGCGACTTTTAAAACTTAAGTCGACTGTAGGAAAATTGTGACAGCATTAATCTAAACACTCCAACCTGTTTCATACTTTCTAACGCGTCCAGTTTTATTACTAGATCCAGTTGATCCACTGGAACAAAGAAGGTGAAAAACAACCACAAACTACCGGTCATACATTTAATTTTACAACAAAAATGACTGTCATCATTAATGGTTCTATTCAAATAAATTAATAAAAAATCGATACATTGCTTTTGAATGTCGATACAATATCGTGGCTTAAAATATCGCAATGTATCGGCGTATCGATATTCTCTTACATCCCTAGTACAAAATGCGCATGTGTATTTGTGCTTTAAAAAAAAAAAAGACTATTTACAAGAAGTGAAAATAAAACTGGGCAACCAACATAGGTGTGCAAATAACAGCATGGATGTAATGGTGCGTTCCATTTCTTCGACTTCAGAGTGGGGGGATATCAACTGGTTCCCCCCCACGAAGTCGGACGTCCCACTTGGAAAGTTGGGGGAAGATTCATGGCCGCTTCTCGCATCAACAATAGCAGCTGTGGTGGAAACATGTTTATTTCACAAGGCAAGCTTGCCGGCATCAGCGCGTCCACGCGGCTGCTGCTCGGACGCGTTGACGGACGGTCGGAGCAGCTGCTGCATGAAGTTGGGAAAACTGAACTTTGGGGCAGCAAATGCGGGGCGTCAACCAATCGTAGGGACTCTTTGTACTGACGTGGATCGGCAAGTCATTCATTCAAAATGGAGGATCAACTAATCGTCGCGGTCTGTAATTTTCGTGAATTATATGACCCGTCTTTTTACAAAGACAGGAAGAGATCAGATTTATTTGGAGGAAGACATCGGAGGATATTGGAGTGCCAGGTAAGCGGTTAAATATTTTCTTTTACCTTTCTTGATATGTTAGCTAACGCTAGCCAAACCCGGTTAGGGCAACCACGGGACGTGACGTGCTGATGTGCCGACGCGGACTACAAAGTGTGCAAGCAGCTGTTTTTTAATTTTAAAGCGTAAACCTTCGTCCGTTTGAGCGATTTGATGCGTAGATGGGCTGACCGGTGTGAACGCACCATAAGATTGATGTTACATGTACAGCCTGCAACTCTAAACCTAACAAAATAAGACTGGTGTTTGCATGTGTAAAGTACAGCTTGTAAAGATGTCTATAAGAGGTACTGACAGCAATGACTACCTGGGCCTCGCCATATTGGAATCCCCGACTTATCTGACTACGCTACTGGAACGCCGTTTACTCGGGTGGGTAAATGGAACGCACCATAAACACCTATTGGGTTTGTTGGGAGCAGTGATGGGAGGAAGGATCTGCGATAACGCTCCTTTGCGCACTCAGAATGCAGCAGGCTGTAGCTCTCTAGTTCAGCAGCAGCTTCATTCACGGGGTGGGAGACGTCGTCCAAGAGTTTGACGTTGTTTTAGCCAGAGTCCCTCCATCTCCCACCACCTGCACTGAGTTGAGGAGGCATCATAGCAGGGATGGAAATCACATTTTTTGTCCACCGGCCACTGTGGCAGGTGGATTTCAAAATCTACCAGCCACTTTCTTGTTTTTAACCGACAATGTGTAGCTGCATGTGAAAATTAATACCACAAGATCTACATAATTAAGCAGTTTATTTAATCTCAAGTCTCAATGAAATACTGACATTTTCTCTTTCTCTCTTAAAAAACCATGAACTGATATAGACTTCATTAAATGAGTAGGGCAGATTAAACAAAAATCTAACATTCTTCCACCCATCCTCCCCACTCTCAGTCCAATTTACTCCTGCTCTTCAGAATCAGATTCTGAAGTTTCAGAGGTGCTTTCCTGAGCGTTCTTCTTCCCCTCCATGATCTCTGGCCTTCTAGGCCGGATGCTACCCTGATGCCAGAGCTGGACAGCAGGGGTGGGGTCATAATTCTCAATAGAGGGACTGAATAGATGGGCAGTCAGTAGATCACAGAGGCTTCTTGATGTAAAACGGGACCTCCAGTCACTTTTCACTAACTTGATTGAAGCCTCTTTCACAGTCTGCAGTTGAGGCTGGTACGGCAAGAATGAGGTCAACCAGGCTGAGGATGTCAGGGCACTGCAGTTGCAAAGACCTGTTGATTTCTGGCCAGGTCTTCATGTGGAAACTCTCTCCCGTCTCATAAAGTCTGGTCTTGAGGATGGTCCACTGATCTGGGGTGAGCTCAACTGCGACCCCCGAGGATGTCGGGATGCTCTGGAAGTGTGTGGTTAATTCCTCCACTTCTGATTCACCAAATTCTGAAAAGAGACGGACATAATGAAACAATGCGTTATATGCTTTCATGACTTTGTAGATGAAACGGTATGTATGAACCAAAACCACATACCTTTAGAGCGATCTGTGTCAGGCCAGCTGTTCAGATTCACTAACTTTGTTGCTTGGAGAATCCCTATGGTCATGTCGGTGAAGCAACTTTGCAGACACTGGCAGAGTTTGTCGAGCAGCTCAAACTTGGCCTTCATGAGACGGTTAAGGACGCTGTCATTCTCGTGCTGCTTCATACAGGCTTTTAGCTTGGGCCCAGGTCTGTGGTACATTTACATTACTAAGTTTATTTAAGATATTCAGCTAAGCAGCAAACACATTAACACAACTTTTCAGTTCTCTGACACTCACCTGGTTTTGTATTTTGTGAGCACGGTTTGGGTGGCTGTCAGACAGCTGTGTACTTCAGCCACTGTGATTGCTGAGGTTTGAAGAGTCAGAGAGAGGCTGCTGAGGTGAGTCGGGCAATCATGCATGAAGTTGCAAAACATGAAAAATGCTGGATCCCGGCAGGTTTGGAAGTAGTGGCGTGCTTTGCTCTTCTGCACTGCATTCACCCCTTAAGCATCTGGTGACTGAATCTTTATACAAAATCAGTCAAATCAATAAAGAAAAGTCATTAGTCAATTTATAATTTTTATATAAGTGTAAGTTAGTTCGATTTTGTAAACTACACTGAACAAATTCCTGACAGTAAACGGACCTAACCTTTTAACTTAATATTCAAGTTCTCTACACTGTTACTTAGCCTACCTGGTCTAGGTGCTGGGTAAGTCCCTGGTAACCCCTCAAAAAATGGTCAATGGCCCTGAAGAGGTGAGAAACCCACCTGGTGTCTCCAACCCTAGTTGGTACAAGGGGATTCTGGCCCAGAATCTTGAAGCTGTGCTTTAGGTTTGCCCTGTTGAGCGCACTCTTACAATAGAAGGTATGCAGTCCTGACCTGTTTTGCCATAGAGTAGCTCTTAATGGCATCCTTGAAAGCTAGTTCCAGGCAGTGTGCCATACAGTGAATACCCAGGACGTGCATGTTACTTCCTCTCAGCCTGCTCTCTACTCCTTTACATGTCCCTTTCATCACCGACGCACCATCAGTTGCACATGCCACCAACTTGGCCTGCCACTCTTCTCCACAGAGCTCCCTCACCATGTTATCTATTGCCTGAGCGATGTTCTCACCGTCTGCTTTCTCCACATCCTGTATCCCTACAAAGTGAACCTCCACCTTGCCTCGGTTGCACAAGCGTGTATACAGCATTTCCTGTTCCATCATAGCAGTGTCAGTAGACCCGTCAGACATAATGGAGAGGAATTTAGCGGTTGCTATCTTTGACTGAAGGGTCTTCCTCTCAGCTGCAGCTATGTGCTTAATAAACACCCTGGCTTGCTTCCGATTCACTTATGTGCTACCTGTGCTAATTCCCTTTTTCTCATCCAATCTATAAAATGAAAATGGACAAATAAACAATGAAAAGTAAAGTAGAAGTAAATATCGTACCATAGCACTAACGTTATAGGCTACTTTATGCATATAGACTAGCCTAGCTAACGTACTGACATTAGTTACATGGGCGCTATATTCTTCTGACCATATTCAGCATTTAACCTAAAATCTATTATTCAACATTTCATAGACAAAAAAATGACTTACTTGCATTGCCATTCGTAATCTTGAAATGGCCTTCCTTTTTTCGCGATTGCGTGGGCATTCCTAAACAGTATCGTCATCTTATTCAACTGGGCCGTCTTCAGGCTGGTAAGTGCCTTCATGGCAGCCGTATTCTCCGGGGCTGCTTTTCCCTGTGCTCTATTTTTTTTTTTTTTCTTTTCTGGATGTGGCATTTGGATGATTCGTGGTCTTTTATGGCTTCCAGTTTTAGATTTTTAGTCCCAACAATGAAACTATTAGTTTTAGCATCTTCTGAAGTGTGTTGACGACATACCGAGCAGAACATGGTCAGACTTGTCTTGTCGTAAACTAACCAATCGCGGGACTCGCCATTGTCTGCTTTTCTCCATCGTTTTTAAAAAAAAACGTTTTTTGACCTTCGCCTCTTTGTCCACTGGCTCCTCCTGAGATGTTTTCTCCGCAGACCTCTAAACGCCTGCAATGTAACGCCACATTTTTTTCAAGCTGTGCCTCCGCTAAAAGTGTCCGCCGTCCGGTTGAAACGCTATGCTATTTTTGTTTACCCGCTACGGTGGCCGGTAGGTGAAGCGAGTTTACCTGCCACAACACAAAATCACCCGCATTTGGCTGGTGCTAATTTCCATCCCTGCATCATAGGACACAGCTGGACTTCCTGTTGAGCTCATCGAACCGCTTTTTCTCAGCTGTTGTGTACAGGGCTGTACAATGTCGCACGTGTGATGAAAAAAACTGTGCGATAAACTTTTTTCATACGTAGCACACGTGCGACAGCTTTTGTAAGCTGCATGTTTTTTTTTGTTTTTGTTTTTTTACTGTAAGATGCCACCGTGACAGATGAAGCGATGGTGTCTCAACGCTGCACAGCGGCTGCAGTCACTACCTGTTCACTACGTATAATCATGTGACTTCACCCCGTTCGGCTGAAACAAGGGAACGGTGTTGCCAATGTAGCGAGTGTGTCGCTATATATAGCAAGTGTTTAGAGTCCTCTAAGCGACTCCTTTACAAGAAAGTGACAAATCTAGCAACTTTTTGTGGTGTTTTTGGAGACCTTTGGAAACACTGACGTAAAGCACGCATCATTGTTACTGTTCTCAGCGAACAGCTGTGCTGCAGTGAGCCCAGAGCGCTAACGACAAGCAGCTCCGTCCGCTTGCATGACTAGGGTCTCCTCAGTCAGAGCAGATATTTACCAGCCTGATGCTTCAGCATGAAAGACGAAAGAGAAATATGGTCTGCCCCGTCTTCGCTGAAGGCAAGTGTTTGGGCCATCTGAAATGACTTCTCCATGCTAATGAACCTTAGCTACTTTTTTACACATTTGCAAGTATATTAGAGCGATCTTTCTTTTATAAGCCACACACAAACATCTGGCAGTGCTGCACACATGTGGCGGATTCAAGGAACGTTGCAAATATATGCTGAGTTCAATAACGTAGGACTTTTAAAAGTTCTGCCAAAAAACAAAAAATAATTAACATAAACTTCTGTTTAATGGCGGTTGATGAGCAACGTTTGGTGCATACTAAATATACCAGACTTATTTTCTACTAGGTACTAAAGAACAAACAAAAGCTATATTCTTTCTGAATAATTTTGTCTTCTTAAAATATCTCAACTAGATATTTTGTTTAAAATGTCTTGGATGTTCAGTTGCAATTTGATATCTTGTAAATTTTGTACCAGTTCTCTTCTCTCAACAGTTTACTTTAGGCAAAATAATATAACCTGTTCCACAGTCTCTTCTTGACAAAAAGATTTTAAGAGATTGTAAAAGACATTTTGTGTTGATTCTACAACGTTTTTGTCTGTGCTACAAAACCAGCAACCTCTGTAGCACCAGTGCTATAAGCTGAAAAACTTAACGTTCAGCCCTGGTGTATGTGTGTGTGGTGTTGTTTTTTTTTCCTCCACAATCTCTATCACTGACCTCTTATGTATTTAGTTTGATATTTGAAGCTAGTCTCTGGCTCTATCCTATTTTTTTTTTAAAAACACAAGAAAGAAATTCACAACTATTCTTAGATGCATTTACATCTTCATTTTTATTCCCGTTCGCATTATGAAGCTATTTCTTGGCTTTCACACCCGTTTATTGTTCCCAACAGGATATTGTAGCGAGACTGGGAGCGACAATTCAAATTTCCTGCTTTTACTTGAGTTGTGTCAGGAAGTTCATTGTCATACTTTGTGTACATGACTTTTTCCTTTTTTAATCTTTTTTTTTTTTTTAAGCACTGAAAGGTTATGTAAAGATTGTATTGTTTGGCCGCCCCAACAACAGGGATCAACAACCTTATGACAGTTTGAAGGAATCATAGTGTAGTGTTCCTTGAGGATATATCGGTCTACTTATGAAACATGTCTATATTACACAAGATGAGCAGTAATCTCAGAATGGTGGGTGGGAATGAATGACTTTGCTGCAATTAGGGATGGGCATAATTAATTGCCGATCGATTAATTGATCATTAAGAATTTCATCTATGACATTTTTTTTACCGATCAATTAACGCATATTCTGTTGCATAGTGAGTTTTGAAGGAATGCAATTCATTTTGCTTTGTGGCCGTAATTAAACACTTTACCACACGAGGGCGATGAGTGAAAATAAAACCCACAGGTCGACTCAGTTTCCTGCCAGTATTTGAATACCATGTGTATTTCAAAAGTAGGATTGTCATGAAGAGGTCGCAGCAAAGTGTGGCGTGGGACCACTTGGACTAAAAAAACAAACAAAACAAAAAGTCTCGGTTCACTGCCAACACCGCGAAGCTGTGTATAAGTACTTGAACTCACCTCCAACCCTGGTTAGAAGCGGAGCATCCTGCTCTTGGTCTCAGCCTGGCATCAAGTCGGTGTTAGAATGGAGGAGCCGAGATGCACAACGAGCAGAGAAACTTACAAACCGATTACTTTCTGAGGGAGGCTCCGCCCCCCCTGGATTGCCCCCCTACAGACTGGTGGAAAATGAATTAAACAAGATTCCAGAGGTTTGCCAAGTTAGCACGGAGGTTTGTGTATCACAGCGACGTCTGTCCCTCACAGCAGGTGATCTCGGCGCTGCAGGTCAGACGTGACAGCAGCCTGGTGACGTCAGTCTGGTCACCAGCCTGCTTTCACTTCTGACCCCAGCAGCATGTTAACATGCTCATCTTTCTCAACAAAAATCAGTAGACTCATGCTAAAGTTGTATATAAGTTACGGTTTCCTTTTTTTTGGTCTGATTTACTCTGTTAAAGAGCCTAATTCATTGTTAGGTACGCTGATCTTTCTTATCCTATTTCTCGACTCTTTTTTTTTTTCCAAATGTAACACAAAACTATCAGACCTATATTATATATTTTTTTATTAAGTTATTGTTTAACATGACTTTGTTTGGTTTTTTACTTTTTTGGAGAAGAAAAAAAATATTAGCGTCAGTTGTGTTAATGAGTACCGTCTTTTAGCTGTCGGCTCTGCTGCTTATAGCTCATATTTTCTTTGTGCAACTACCGTGAATTAACTGCCACAAGAGGTGTCCCACTTGTAATGAATATCTCAATGAGGAAACACGCTATTTTACTATTCTCACTGCATTTTAATATAGCCTATGAACAATGAATTTTTATATAAAAATATTAATGATTAATCGAAAATCGATCGTTAACTCTCCCGATGATCGATGAAGACAGTTTAATCAAATGCCCATCCCTAGCTGCAATGTTGGTTTCTCCTTGAAAGAAATGTGGAGGTGGTGACCAATGAAGGGAGGCTGGATAAAAAGATTAGATGTGACTAGGGCTGCACAAAATTAGGAAAACAGGTAATACATGCTGATTTATTAGAATGTTGTGATAATATGGCTTGCAATAAATAAAATAAGTTAACGGTATAAATGTGTTTTTGGTTTGGATTCATATCAAATGTAGAGCTCAGTTAATAAGTAGTCTATCCAGCCACTGCCACCATCCCCACTGTAAACGGTGTTGGTGGCAGACCAACCCCTAGATGGTGGACCATAATCGCTTCAAAGCCGTACGGAAGTCGTTTTCCATGGCCTCTCCAAACTCCTCCCACGCCCGAGTTTTTGCCTCCGCGACCATCCGAGCCACACTCCGCTTGGCCTGCCGGTACCTATCAGCTGCTTCAATGGTCCCGCAAGCCAAAACGGCCCGATAGGACTCCTTCTTCAGCCTGACAGCATCCCTTAACGCTGGTGTCCACCAGCGGGTTCGGGGGTTGCCGCCGCGACAGGCACCGACCACCTTGCGGCCACAGCTCCGGTCAGCCGCCTCGACAATGGAGGCGCGGAACATGGCCCCACTCGGACTCGATGTCCCCCGCCTCCCCCGGGATGTGTTCAAAGTTCTGCCGGAGGTGTGAGTTGAAGCTCCTTCTGACA
Organism: Valencia hispanica; assembly: GCA_963556495.2. NCBI lineage: Eukaryota > Metazoa > Chordata > Actinopteri > Cyprinodontiformes > Valenciidae > Valencia > Valencia hispanica. The sequence goes on along the minus strand of OY747712.1, from coordinate 13,578,688 downwards.
GGAGACTCTGCCAGACGTTCCCAGCAGACCCTCACAACACGTTTGGGCCTTCCAGTTCTGTGTCCTCCCCCACCATCGGAACCAACTCATCACCAGGTAGTGGTCAGTGGACAGCTCAGCCCCTCTCTTCACCCAAGTGTCCAGAACATGCGGCCTCAGATCAGATGAGACGACAACCAAGTCGATCATCGAGCTGCGGCCTAGGGTGTCCTGGTGCCAAGTGCACAAATGGACACCCTTATGCCTGAACATGGTGTTTGTTATGGACAATCCATGACGAGCACAGAAGTCCAATAACAAGACACCACTCGGGTTCAGATCGGGGGGGCATTCCCCCCAACCACACCCCTCCAGGTCTCACTGTCATTGCCCACGTGAGCGTTGAAGTCCCCCAGCAGAACAAGGGAGTCCCCAAGTATGCCCACCCCAGATCCGCGCCTCTCAGCGGGGGCAACTCCAGAGTGGAAGAGACTCCAACCCCTCACGAGAAGACGGGTTCCAAAGGCAGACCCGTGCGTCGAGGTGAGTCCAACGATGTCCAGTCGAAACCTCTCAACCTCGCACATCAGCTCCGGCTCCTTCCCCACCAGAGAGGTCGCTCGCCAACGTGCCCCGCCTCCAGGCCTGGCTCCAGAGGGGGGCCCCGGTGACCCGCGTCCGGGCGACGGAACACTGAATCCAATTTTCTTTTGCGTCATAGGGGTCTTTTTATCCCAGAACTGTGTTAATATCTCTTGAGTGCTATTGTTACCAAGCAATTTGAATTTTAATACACTGAAAAAGATAAAATGTTATGTCCGATTATTTATTTTATATAAATACATGCTATAAAAGTGGCTTTAAAAAGAGGTGGTGACCTAGAACACTGTGGGTCTATTACCTAGTACTACCTTTATCCACACCAAATTTGACAGCAATAAACCAAAAAAACGAGTATTCTGCACATAATTTTTAAACTACAGGTCAAAGGTGGTCAAAAGTGTGCCATATGCGCCATTTCCTGGGTAAATGCCGTAGTCTTCACTGAATAAAAAACATTGTCAGAATCATGACTGCATCTTACCATATAAAGCCCCACGGCTTCCTTCAATGTTGTATTTTGACTATAAAGGGTGTTTGGACACGTTGCTGAAACAGTATGTTACTGATGCGCACTGTGCGTAATCTATTCATAAATAAGACATTTTACGCACGTCATATACTATGGGAGCAACTAAGTCCGCCCGGTCAAGTTATATATCTGCGTTTACAGGATTACATTGGCTATTCGATGGGTCAATCATCAGAGTTCTGGGCCGCGATTGGTTCGAGTTACTTACCATAACGTGACTTTTCATCCATGCGCCATTGGTTGGAGATCTACCGTACGTGAGGAATAAACCGGATGATTTGTTTTTTTCTTCTTCTGGGCATGCTCAGTGACCTTTTGTAGGTGGAAGTGGAAGCGAAGGAAGCAGAAACAAAGCCGTAAAGGACTAGAAAATGGCCGTAGACATTTCGGAAGTGCATTTTCACTGTTTATTTTGCTTTTTTTTTTATCTGTATTACTGTTGTCCTGGACTAATCACTTCATTTGAGGACTTTAATCGGACCCTTATTAATGTAAAAATAAAATTTTTATTCAAGATGGATCAGTTTTGCCACGTTTATTGGACTATAAAGTGGTGAGCTCCATAATTTTTTTTTTAACCTCCGTCAGGAGAGCGTTTGTGCTGGCAAAAGCGCTTGCAGTTATGATTGTATCCTTGATCGCCGTCCATAATTGAAATCACAAGACACTTAGCTATCCAGTGATATAAAATATGTAAATGTTCATAGAAGTTAGAAGTCAGAAATCGAAGTCAGAAAACAAGTGGAATTAAAAGTGAAATTGAGTCAACCCATATGCGACCTAGCAGCTATAAAGGGGTTAAACAAGTGTCTCTAAATATATTACAGGCATACAGAGCCTGCATAGATGGCACCTAAATAATTGGCTAACATTTATCTGAATATCTTATTGGCATGCAAAATGTTCATGGCAGAAATAACCAACAAATATCAGAGTCTAAACAATCCTTTGAAATCTTGTTTATTACCCACTGTTATTGTAATTATCTTAATTGCTGTATGTTGTGCAACCCTTACTGAGAAGTCTATATATTGTTAAAAATTGCATTCTGTCTCGGTTTTTAACACAAAACGGCATCTGCTCGCACATAAGGGGTGTTGAAATAACTACTTTAGCAGAGAAACGGTAGCAGTTGCCTTCAGAATAAATGTTCTCTCTTTCCACAGGTGTAGAAGCAGATTCCTACTGTGTTTTCGTATTTTCTTTATCCTTGTTCCTTCTCTGTTTTTATCTCTCTCTCTCCCTTATAACTTTTTACCCCTCCTGCCCTCTCTTCTTTTATTTTATCCCTTTCCTTCACTTTTCCATCTGTGTCCATTGCATTTAAAATGAGCCGAACCAACTTCTAATAAAGTTTACATATATAGAGCATAATAGCAAAAGCCATAACGATCAACTTGTGAAAGTGATTCGGACTGGACACGTTAGGGTGGGCAATAAACCAAAAATTTACTGATAAGGAATTTACGACTATAACCAACGTCATTTTGCCGATGTCTGTATATTCTGTGTTTTTAAAAAGTGAAAAGATGTGTGTAGTTTAATTAGGGCTGCTGTAGTTCAGTGGTAGAGTTGTCGGCCTGCGACCCAGAAATCATGGGTTTGATTCATTCTTCCACATGCTTACATGTGTTGTGTCTTTGGGCAAGACACTTCACCTACCCGGCTACTGTTGTTGGCCAGAGGGGCCGATGGTGTGATATGGCAGCCTTGCTTCTGTCAGTCTGCCCCAGGGCAGCTGTGGCTATAATCATAGCTTGCTTCCACCAGTGTGTGAATGTGAGAGTGAATGAATAATGGAGTTGTAAAGCGCTTTGAGGGTCTCGAAAAGCGCTATATAAATGCAAGCCATTATTATTTATCGTTTTTGAGGTGAACTGGTCAACATATTGTGATATTGATGTGAGGCCATATCGCCTAGCCCTAAAACAAGTTAAAAGAAAAAAAAGAGGAAAAAACGTTGCAACAGTCCTTTTCGTTTACCACACCTACTATGAAGCAAATGCCAACTTCAGCGTCATTGATGACTGTTAGCCTGTTATTGCATTGTCATGGTTTGTAAATGTTTCTTTATTCTACCTGGTACATAGAGTTCTGCTAGATAAACAAAATAGAAGTACTGAAGGTTTCATGACAACTTCTTTACCTGAGTTTGTTAAGAGTATTTTACAGTGAACCAACTCTGTCAGTACTACGTCGCAACTCAAGAACTACTTATTTTCAAATATAGAAACAGCTTGGAATGCACACCTTCACATTTGGGGTTTTAAATAAACACTTTACTAGGCAAAGTCACATGATGAAAACATATACTGCCTTGTGAGACAGACTTTAGTGAGACAAGTAAGACTGTAGTGTTTAGTAACAGGTGTTGCGGAAATGTCTTAATAAAAGGATAAGATCAGATTTCTTCAGTCTTTTGAGAATTTAATTCAACTTATTGATCAAAAAGGAGGAACAACATTTTGCATGAACTGCTAATCCCCAGAAGACTCAAACATTATTTTGCAAGGCTTCTCCTTACATACCAACCCCCCCTTCTGGCTCCTGAGAACTTGTTCCCGCTACTAGATAGTAAGCAGACATCTGCTTTTCAGGGTCAGTCCCCTGTCTTTTAAATAAATTATGTGTTGGACGTCTATAGTCTGTAATTTCATATCCCTGACTTCTGTCACTAAAACCGGTTATGCAGTTATTCTTGGAAATATTTTCATTATAGTACACCCCAGTTATGACAGTGAAGTATTGGTTTGTGTCTTTCAGATGCCCAGATTCTGCTGCAGAGGACTGCGCACCAGGATGAGGAGACTGTAGGCACCCGCCGTAGTATGGCCGCGTCCCGTTCTTCGCGTGTCACAAGGTCATCAGTGGGGCTCAATGGATTAGATGAGAAGTTTTGTGGTCGAACCCTCAGAAACCGCAGCATCGCTCAGCCAGAGGAGACCTCAGTATCTCCACAACCTAGGGCACGGTCCCCCAAAAAGAAGCAGGAGTCTAAGCAGGACAGCAGGCAGGAGTCCAAGCAGGATGCCAGGAAAGAGTCAAAACAGGATACCAGTAAGGACTCCAAACAGGAGTCTAATCAGTATACTAATAAGGTGTCGAAGCAAGAGTCAAAGCCTGATACCAGTAAGGTGTCCAAGCAAGAGACCAAGCAAGACACCAGTAAGGACTCAAAGAAAGAGTCCAAGCAGGATACAAGTAAGGACTCTACACAAAACTCAAAGCAGATTAATAGTAAGGACTTCACGCAAGAATCAGAGCTGGATGATAGTAATGACACCAAGCAAGAGTCAAAGCAGGATACAAGTAATGACACCATCAAGGAGTCGAGGCAGGACGCCATCAAGGAGTCGAGGCAGGACGCCATCAAGGAGTCGAGGCAGGACGCCATCAAGGAGTCGAGGCAGGACGCCATCAAGGAGTCGAGGCAGGACGCCATCAAGGAGTCGAGGCAGGACGCCATCAAGGAGTCGAGGCAGGACGCCATCAAGGGGTCGAGGCAGGACGCCATCAAGGGGTCGAGGCAGGAGTTGGATTACAATGAACAAGACAACAAGCAGGACACTGGTGAGGAATTTAATCAAGACTTTGAACTGGAGTCAAAGCATGCTGCTAAACATGACACAAAACCACAGGAAACCTCCTTGCAAGATAGCCAGCAACTGGACATGTTGCCGAGAAACATAGCTGACCCCAGTGTTCCTGCAGGTGATGCGGATCAGTCGACCATCTCTCGGAAGCGGGGTGTATCCCGTTTGGAAAAAGACCTCGACGAAGAGAGGTCCGAGAACTGTGAAACAGGGAAAGAGTGGCGGGATACTTCCCCTCAAATCAAAAGGGCCAAGCAGTTCTCTCCCTCTGGAGAGTTTCTGGGACAGGAAGAGGACCAAGGGTTTCTGAATCCCCAAGGTCAAGTTTCTGTCTCAGACTCTTGTAAGGACGTAATTTGTGAAGACTTACCCAGCCACAACTCTTGTAACGCACCACCTGCCTCATCTAGCCTCAGTGAGCAGGAAGGTGAGGCAGTTGGGCTACAGGTGAAGGAAGATCTTTGCATGGATTGTGATGGACCAGTTTTGCCACAAAATTCCCATAAGGCCTCTAATGGACTCAGAGAAACTGATGCAGAGGAAACTAGCACAGTCACTGAACATCCCAGTGCAACCCCGTCTTCTGCCACCAGCTTCCCATCTCTGCTCAATGGCAGTCAAGTGGAGGCTCCCTCATCCCCTGACCCCTCTGTGCCTTTTAGAAACTCTGTACCTGGGCAAATGGAGGCCTCTGGCTCAGGAGAATCACCAGCCTCATCTGCACTAACTTTTGTGGGTGCTGAAGAAGATCCTGTTCCTGAGTTGATCGTGGCCAAAGAGCAGGAGGTGGAGGACGTGGAAGTTGACGTGGTGGGGGACCCTTTGGGTCTGGCTCACGAGGAGCAGGTGACTGTGAGCGAGGGCGATACCAACGGCCGGTCACCATCACCGATGCAGGAACCTGCTGCCTCCACCTCGTCCTCTACTACAAACGTAAACTGTAGTTCAGTCAACAACAGCAACTCAGGAGAAACTACGCCCACAACACCCCAATCCCCCACAGAGCCAGAGGGTAACCCTTCAATGTCTGGCATGCCCCCTGCTTTCACAGAGCTCTACGAACACAGATATACCCTGCGGACTTCACCTAGGAGAGTTGTGTCTGGTGGGAAAGCATCTCCCTCCAAACCCAGCTCTCCTTTGACAGACAATGGTCCCATTAGGGAGGAAGGGGAGGTGGAGGACGACTGTCCGATGTTCGAGGAACCTTCTTGCTCAGACTCAGTTGGCCACTCCAGTGAGGAGCCAGGTTCTGTGAATCCTAGTTACAGAGCAGGTGATAAAGACAGCGGCTTTATGGAGAACAAGGAGACAGAAAATGTCAAGGAGCTAACACGGAGCCAGGCCGTTGAAGAAGAAGAAGAAGAAGAGGAGGAGGAGGAAGAGGAGGAGGAGGAGCCAGACGTGTATTACTTTGAGTCAGACCACCTGGCTCTTAAACACAACAAAGAGTATGTGAGAGCTCTCCAGGGATGTTGGCTAGATTTTGGCTCATAGTATTTAGATCTTGTTTGACCTTATTGTATTTAAAGTAAAAAAAGAGTCTTTCCATTCTGTAAAAAAATGCTAATACTGATATGTTAAACTTGTTAAATATACATAAAATACAGTATGGGCTTTTAGTTTAGTGTGTAGTTAATAGGACTGCATGATATCAGTCCGAATATGACTATACAACTTACCTACGTTTTCCTCACTCCTCTGTTTTGTTTTGTTTAGATCATCACAGTGTCCCCACCAATCCCGCTGAGCTTTATAATCTTGTTCATTAATATCTATGTAACTTGTGGGCATGAAGCTCGGCGCAAACTGTGCGAAAGAGGGTACAAGACCTCAACATGTCACTGTGTGAGCTCGCTTTGATAGTAACTCTTAATATATTGGACGGAAGATGCCAAACTGCCCAATTTGTTGCTGTAGCAGAATTGCGTCAGACAAACAGACCTTTCATCCGATCAGTAAATGAACATCAAGGTATGGGTGTTAATGTGCTTATTATTCGGTAAGAGGGAAAGGAGGCAGTGGTAGCAGGTCTCAATGCTGGGCAAAAGGGGGGGGTTAGATTTCAATCTGCACAATTCCTTCCACATTGCTCATAGAGCATTTTTCGTCTGTCACACTGAACTACCACAGTACACCGATTCACACCAGATTTTATTCCCTGATTAATCATTTTGACTAAGATGGCCGATAATTTACCTGTGGCTCAGCCCTGCCCCCCTAACACAAACAAACCAATAGCATACAACTACCAGTTTGATGGAAACAATCAAGACTGTCCATAGAGAAACATTAGGACCTCCGACACTTTTGTGGTCTTCTGGGCTTTATTCGTGTTTTAAGACACAACATTTTTTTCAACTTGGGCCTGGGCCACTTGCAAAACCGATACACGGTCCCCCCGAGAAGATATGCAATAGAGTTTATTTTAGCCCGTTTCTCACACTGAAACAAAACATGGACAAATGTCTCTGTTGGATAAAGCTATGTGGCAGAGCACGCAGTCAACTCAACATGACAACTACTGTATAAACAAGAATGTACGTTTGTGGACATTCTTATTCTTGGTAAGACAATGGTCTTGCATAATAGTCAGGTCATATAAGTTCATATCAATCACATAAAGGCTAGCAGTGATGAGCTATCTTAAGCTAGCCACTTAGCAGACTATTATGTTAACTGATTATAAATGAGTTTAACACATTACCCTACTGTGCTTGAACAATGCTGGTCTTCAATAATGTTTCCCTTGTTAAAAGGCGATTAATACTAGATGAGGTTTTTCCCTTTTGCTTTGAGATCCGAAGATCTGTGCCTCTAATTTCAGTTCATTTTCATGTAATTCCACTTTGACATTTTGTACATATCTCCTCGAAGATATTAACTGTTGTCTCCAAAAGTTGTCGAGCCTCTTTAGGAATTGTTTCGGCACTGACCGCTCTCGTTATAAACATGCAGCAAGCAGCGACGGTTTTCCCGAGTTAGCAACAGTAACTAAGTAGGACGGGGCTTAGCAGTACCGAGTGGCCGGCCAATTACACAACGAACGAAGATCAAGTGACTTAGCAGATGTATTTTTGGAAAGCTGCAAGGTGTTGCCATTGGTAGCACGAAGGTCCTGGGTTTTGAATCCTGGCCTGGGGGTCTTTCTGTATGGGGTTTCCATGTTCTCCTTGTGGATGCGTGGGTTCTCTTCAGATATTCCAACTTCCTCCCACAGTCCAAAACCGTGACTGTTTGTGTGCGTGCGTGCTTGGTTGTTTGTCCTGTGTGTCTCTGTGTTGCCCTGTGATGGACTGGCGACCTGCATGGCATGCCAGCTGAAATGATATAGCGTGTATATCGAGTATTGTGTCACAGGAGTCGTTTGCGAGTCCGAAATTGAGCATTTTGTTATTGGCATAATGATTTAAGGTTTCGTGTACTGTGCAGCTCTAGTTCATAATATCTGATATGTAGGATAATAATTTCTGGATTTCCAACCCAAGTCCTGGAGAACTTCTCTCCCACAATTTTTAAATGCATCCCTGCTCCAGCGCACCTGAATCAAATAACTGATTTACCTCCTGATCGTGTGATGAAGTTCTGCAGAGGCCTGGTAATGAGCAGTTCATTTGATTCAGGTGTGTCTAACAAGGAATGGATCTTAACGCTCTTGGAGACCCCTGGTCTAAATATCATATTTCCACCCTTTATATCTGACTTGTAAATCATGGATCTTGTTTAGACTTGGAATTAAGATGCATCCTGGCTGACTCGGATTAATATAGACACAACCACTCGCAACTGCCGTTAAAATTTATTCTTGAATGACCGGATTAGTTACCTTCTTTAAATGCTACCAAACTTGTTGATCCTTCTCTCTGCTGAACAGCAAGCAGGAATCAACAGGTCTGCTGATTGTTTCTGTAACATTCGGTCGCTTAAACCACTTTCCCTTTCAGACATCAACCATGCTCCATGGTCACCTGAGCCCCATTTATGTGGAGGAATTTCTACAAAGCTCTAGATTCGTGGCAAAATTGCAGGTGATTTTTAACTCCAAAAATGCCCTGCGGTCATCTCCTCCTCCATCTTTTGATACCGAGTAACGTTTGGGTGAACGTGTGACTCATCACTGCAGAAAAAGATTGTGATTTACTACTGTGGTTTAACATTGCGGTGGCAGATACAATATTCTCCCAAAACAAACCTAACCCTGCAGAGAAAACACTGCAGAGAAAACTCATCCATACTGCTTCTGGTGATCCTTGGATTTCATTTCAAAATGTCTTTTATTGAGGAGACTTCTGACGACTGTCTATTTTAAACTGGGGCATATCTTGGTGCTTAAGGGTAGCCATGTCAGGTCAGTGGGTGGTCCTACATTGTGTCGGTGGACAGATTGCATTCTGACTGCTACATTAATGCAGATAACAGGCCAGATGGGAACTCGCCCTTGTATGTAGCGATCTAAGGATGCGAGTGGATCGCCTGGTGCCAGGGTTCATCGTTTAATGAGCTGGCTGTAGCAGTTGTGGTTACCCCAACTTTTCCACACATTATTGTTGTTTTTTATTTTTAAATTTTCATTGTTGAAGTTTTTTTTGTTGGGTTTTTTGCATAGCAAAAACAAAAGAGAAACTTAGAAACATCAAACAGCTCCAGCATACTTTATAGAACATTTATGGATTTGCGCTAACATATTCTATAATCATACTACCATCACCATGTTCGACTGTCAGTACGGTGGTCTGCTTCTGAAATGCTGTGTTAGTTTTAGGTAGACCCAGCGCCAGGGCAATTTAGCTGGGGGTGCAGCAGTTTTCATTTAACCTCATTGCGTTTTTTACGTCACATTGGCCGTGACTTCCATACTTCTCGGTCAAACCTGCCTTTTTGACACCCTTTCTGTGTGAATATTAATATTATACATCATTTGAAAGCTGAGATTCTTTCAGGGGCAGGCTGGCCAGAGGGAGATTCAGGAGTTTTCCCCGAACGGCCAGTCTGTTCTAGATCGGTGGCCAGAACGTTTGTTTTTGTACTCTAAAAGCAGCCGAAGTTGAGCCACTGTCATGATCCTGCTGTGTGTCTGCTTGTGTACGTGAGTAAGGCATCTTCCTTCATTTAAGATCTTTGTAAGCGCTACTGGTGATGCTGCAGCTGCGAGTGATTAGTACTTCTATCAACCATTTTGATATTGTTTGCTAGCTGCTACCAGATGTCAGTAGCTCTCTTCTGCTTTAAAAGGAAGGCTGCCTAAACTCACATATCCTCCAAATATACGCCTCGTCGCCAAAAAATTTGAGATATTCATGAAAGAGAAAAAAAAACTTGTTATCCACGGCCCACTGGAGGTAAAGAAACTTCCAAGTTCCCAGGCCTTAATTTCAACACCATCCTACCAACTTCTTGTGATTAAAATGACACTGTACATGCTTTTGTCAAACCACCTGGAAAGTAAATAAACAACAACTTACTGTTTGAGGCCAAATTTCAAAACCCAGGACAGAGCCATCTTGAACAAAAACGGTCTTTTTACATCCACAACGGTCCAGTTAATGTCCTTCTTTAAAATAGTTGGTCGACAACAAGCCTTATGTCTGAAATGCAACATCATCTACCACTCGAAACCTTGATAATTTCCTTCCTTTTGTGTATTTCTCGCATAGTTCCATCAGAACTACTGTTAGCATGCAAGTTAGCCTAACAATAGCGCAGCACACTTCTTCTTCTTTGTGTTTATCAGCGGCCTGCAAACAACAAATTGGTGCATTACCGCCACCGACTGATATGGAGTGTGGACCAGAGTCAATACAATGCCTGGTTGGAACTGAGGGGATGTGGAATCTGTCTTGGGCGGGGCCAATACCTAAATGGGCGGGCCAGGCCAGACGCTCACCTTCCCAAAAGGCCCCCTCTAGTCTTAATGATTCCACAGAATATTTTCCCTAGATGCTTTGCATCAAGATGTGTGTTGCAAATGTGAGACGGGCCTTTGCGTTCTTGTGGGCGAGCTGTGGTTTTGGCCTCAGAACTCTTCCATAGGAGCAATCGTTCTTTCTGATTGTTGAATCATGAACTCTGGTGTTAACTGAAGCAAATGAGGTTTAGATGATGTTCTGGGTTGTTTTGTGACTTCCTGGTTGAATCGTCCATGTGGTCTTGGAGCAATTTTGGTTTAATCAGCCTCTGCTGGGAAGGTTCATCACTGCTGCATGTTTTCTGGAGTTGTGTGTTGTTGTTTGCTAAATAGTCCAAGAAATGTCTTTATAAACTTTTCCAGACTTATGGATGTTGATTACTTTGTTTTTCTATGTTTTTTTTTCTTAGATGATGTGTTGCTTTTTGAGAACTTTGAGCTAATCTAAGTTACCTATTCTATCTGCAGGTTGGGGAACAATCAGGCCTGGGTTTGGTTTGTGAAATTGAGCTCAGCTTTCAAAAAAAAAAAATTTAGCTTAACAAGGAAGGAAATTATTTATAAATTTTATTTTTTGCACATGGCCAGGCTGCTTTAAATGAAATCACCGTTTGGAAACAGCTTTTTGTATTAACTCAGGTTGTATTTAACCAATATTAAAAAAAATTTTATGGTGTGAAACATTGTAGTGTGACAAAAAAAAGCAAAAACTGAAGAAATCTGTAAGGGGAAAAATATAACTTTATCACCATTATTTAATTCTGTTCTCTCTCCTCACATATATTCATGTAATATAAGAAATAATTAAGAAAAGTTCCTGTTTAATTTACACAAAACAAAGTTTGATACTAAAAGAAAAATGGAAAGAAGAAAATAGTTGTTTTTTTAAATATAAAAGGCTGATTGGCAGTTTTAGTATGAATATAACATGTAGGATTAACTTTGAAGCCTGTCTGGGTCCTTGTTAAATCATTTCTTAAACTGCTAGTGAGCTGTCAACGTTTGTTTTTACCCTGATGTTTGTTTTGGACGTTCAAACCTTATTCATTTTCCTTCTGTTGTTTTGATCCTGTAAATTGAATGTCAAAGCCTCACAAAATTGGATTTTAAAATGACTCCGTTGATTGCTTCTGTTATCTTACGTCCCAGGAAGAAGAGTTAATATTTGGGTGGATGTGTTTGCCAGTATTGCCGTTTTTTTCTTTGTTAGTTGCCGTACAACATGAGACGTTCATGCTGGTGCCACATTTTGATCTGTCAGGCCCTGCTAGCTGCTCTGATTTATGAGGCCCGTTTTTTCTTTTACGCTCGTTCGTGTTACAGACTTAAAAAGTGGGGACGGATTAGGATTTCAGTGTTCTCATATTTCTAAGTAATTTGATCGCGCTTTAGTGTCGTGGCAAGGTTTGCTTGTGCTGAATGAGGAGGATTTTTAAGGCTTGGATCAATGCAGCCTGGACTCATTTTTATGCAGGCATGATGTGGAGTTTTAGAGCTGCTGAATGAACAAAAATGTCACAGATTGTAATTTGTTAACCGATAGAACATCTTGTATTTATATCCACTTTCCCATCATTTGCTTTTCAAATCAACGATCAAACACTGAAATGGAAACCTTCATGTCCAGGTCAGTTTTTTCCATCCTTGTTTGTTATCAGACCACAAGCCCAGTAGGTGGCAATAAAACACCAGACGTGTCCCTGGACGTTTGGAGCGAGTCCAGCGGGGCTGAACAAGCACAGCCAAGTCCTCCTGCTTTTCCCAAAACAGATATCATGTGCTCAGCAAAATGAGATTGCATTCTTCCTGCTGTATCATACAGCGAATTCACTTTTAATCAGAATTACTGTGTGGCGCATAAAGGCTGCTGTATTTAAGCCCGACATGCTTGGCTTACATTAAATAAATGTTTTCTTTCGCACTGATTTGTTGCGTTTGGTGAGCACCCACATTAGCTTATGGCTGTGTACAGTAGGAAGCTGGTTCTGCCCACCCTGTAAAGCATTCAGATCAGTACCACACTCAGTCTGTGACGCTTCACCTTGCAGTTACCCCAGAGGCTGTGAGGAGAAAGGTCAGACATGCAGCACTGACAGCTCCTCAAGTGCTGCAAAAGGCGAGAGTCTGGAATGCATGGTGGCGTGTGTGCAGCGCGAGTGAAATGCTGTAATTTTTCTCCTTATCGTTGCTGTTCCAGAAAAATAACTCTAATTAGGAGGATATTTACAGAAGCAGCACATAGAAAAGATGATATAACATTTGTATCCATTTATTCCTTGTAGATAAGTTAAAAATGTCGGGAAATTGGCTGCATTTCGACCATCTTTTAGGTCCTCTGTTGGATCACACATGGGCTTTGATCCTAAAGGTTGATGCACGGCGACGTTGCAAGCATCCAGTAAAATAATGCTACCTGTCTCGACATTCCTTTCCGTTCTAACCTTGTTTCCGTCTCTGCCAGTTATCAGAGGCTGCTGCAGACCATCGTGGTACTCGAGGCTCAGCGTGCACAGGCCATTCTTGACCTGGAGACGTTGGCACGTCACCAGAGAGAGGCTCTCGCTGATCCCATCAGCTTTGTGGAGCAGCTGCAGAAACAGGTAAACACAGAGCCTCACATAGTACACATACACATTGATCTGTTTGAAATTTTTATCACGTTAAAACCACGAACGTCACAGTATTTGTTCTGGGATTTTATTGAAGACACATTTCTGCTGTGCATGCATTTCTCCACAAATACGGTTTTTATGGTAGAGGTACAAGATGAAATAGGTTGTTCAGAGAAAGCCATGCCGACATGCAAAACGCAGTGTGGGAGAAAAATGACACTGCAAACCCCCTAGAACGCACAATGCCCATTGTGGAATACGGTGATGGCTGCATCATGTTGTGGGAATGCTTTCTTTCAGCAGGAACAGGGAAGCTGATGATCTGCAGAGTCTTAAAATTGTATTAAATTTAAATTATTAAGGATTTGGTCATTAAAGTCTTCAACATGTCCAGATTTTCCATGATGGGTCTTCCAATTTATTTATTTAATTTATTTATTTATTTTTGACGTGAAATTTACATTGGCAAACATGTTTTATTGTTCTTTGTTTAGAAAAATTGTTTTCACAACTCACTTGTTTTATTCTCCAACAGCTTCTTCAGGAGAGCTTATATTTTAAAATGTCTGGCCTTAAAATCCAGATTTCAGTTGTTGGTTTCAATAAATTGATGCTTACTGTGTAGACTCGTGGATAAAAGGGGTTCAAGATAGGAAAGTGTAAAAGCAACCCACATGCAAAAACCAAAATACGCTAAGATAAGTTGACAAAGTTATATTTAAGTTCCTTAAGTTGCTAAATAAGTTATTAACTGAGTTATCTGCTGTTATTTTTCTAATACATGCATATTTTAAACGATAATTAGTCTTAAAACGTAAGTAAAACATGCTGAAGGTTGCAGGAACCCTGTAGTCAGAGATACTGGGAGGATGGATGCTGTTACAGTTGGAGGTTCACCTTCCTGCAGGACAACAACCCTAAACTTACATCCGAAGCCACAGAGGAATGGTTTAGGTGGAAACATATCAGTTTGTTAGAATGGTCTAGTTTTGTAGGGGGGGGGGGGGGGGTTGCAAAACTGGTAAAGGCATAGACCAAACATCTGCAGCTGTACTCCACTGAAACCAGACTATTCAGACACTTAGAAAATCAGGCATCATTTTCCTTCCAGTTCGCAGTTAAGCTTTTAGTCTTACCTATTCTAGAATGGCGTCACTCATTCATGGTGGCAGCACATTGGAGTAGCTCTGTTACTTTAGTTCTGATTTGTTCTTTTTTTCAGACATTTGTTCATAATTCTTTTGGTTGAGGGGTTGCATATTTGGTCGTTTTTTTTTTTGTTTTTTTTTTTTTTCTTCTGGTTTCTGATGCTGTGCATCTAAAAGGATTTTCGCTCTTACCTATTTACTTTTGGACAGTTGTTATGATGCGTATGATTGATTTGTGTTACATTTAACTTTTATCTGTAATGTGTTTTAACTTTTTCTTTGTCTTTTTTATCAATTTTTTGTGTTTTGCCTAATTTTTATTGATTTTAAGTTATGTTTTAAACTGCTTTTCAGCGCTTATTTGCTTCTTGTGCCTTTTGCTGCTTGGTTACCTGTTAACCACTTTGTGTAATCACCTTTTTGCTTCTGAAAGTGCTATTTAAATAAATTGCTATGGTATGCGTAGCAGCTGATTAGCATCTCAAAAGCTCAAACAATAGCTGAACTGTGACCCTAAAGTCCCAGAGGAGTCGAAAAGGAGGCTGCATGGATGCAGAGCAGGACCAAAGAGCAGAGAAAGGAGGAGGAAGTTCAAACCATCTTTTTCATCCTCCTTTGTCTCCCTGCCCGGCCTTCTAACCCTACAAGCAGACAGAGATCTAATGAGAAGTGGCAAAAGCAAATGAGGTGGATTAGCAGTGCTTGCCAACATCTGATGGTGTCCTCTAGGACATGTTACTGTGGAATATTGAGATAAATTGCTTCTAGCATGCCAATAAAGTCATGAGACTGTCTTACAGCAACAGTCTTCAGTCAGGGGCCTCTTCAGATTCATTGTGAGACTGACTGCTACCGGTGACCTTTCTGCCCACAGCATCACATAACTCTTTAAAGATGCTTGGATGATATGAGTTACGGCAACATTTAAATTTCCTTTAGGAGAAAGTATTTTTGATTTGAATTGAATTATTTGTTTCTTTGTATTAATCTATCATATAAAATTTAAGCAAAATACAATCAAGTTTAAGGTTTTGAATGGTTTTGCAGGGCAATGTACACAGACACTTTGTTGATACCAGAAACACTGGAACGACTCCATGTTGGAAAAGCAGACAAATGTGGTTCACTGTGTTGGCTATTTTGTATTCTAGTGCTAAAGCTTAAAACCAGTCTTTAATCTATTGTTGTTCTTTGACCCTCAGGCGAATTTGGGTTTGCCGTGTCCTCAGCGGGTCGTCCAGCTCCCCGACATCGCCTGGGAGCAGTACACCTCTGGCCTGGGGGAGTTTGAGAGAGAGTTCTGCGACAAGAAGCGTAAAACCCGGCAACTGAAGTTGATCTTTGACAAAGGCAAGTCTGAAGTTACAATTCGTTTATCTATTGTTTATATTTTTAGACGTAAACGTCCATCTAATTCTTCTCTTTGCAACAGGTTTGCCACTTAGACCAAAAAGTCCTGTTGAACCCAAGAAAGAAGGTGAATCCTCGAGCGTGTACTCCTCTCTTCCCACGAGTGATGCCCCGGAGAACAGCAGACAAGCACAGGTACAGAGATCCTACAGTGGGGATAAGTATGGAGTCTGATTTTAGTGTTTTCCCGGTCTGAATAAGTATAAGTAAAGGGAAAGCAAAATTAAAGAATGGCAAAAAAATATGTGCATTTCCAGAATTTGCTCCCTATCCTATTGTCTTAATGATGTGTTCTATGTGTTCTGTCTTCCTTCTTTATTTACTTCGCTGCTTTCTTTGTTCCAGCCTCCCTTCCCTGTCATTCATTTTGTCAATCCTTTCTTTCTTCCTCGTATATATCCTTTCGTCCTTGTCCTACTTCCTTTTTTTGTCATTTCTTCTTTCCTTGTTTACTACCTCGTTTTCTTTCCTCTTTTTTTCTTTCTTCTTGCTTGCGTCCCTCTCTTCCAGTCCTTCCAAATATATTTTCTCTCTTTCTCTCTCTCTCTCTCTCTCTCTCTCTTTCTCTCTCTCTCTCTCTCTCTCTCTCTCTCTCTCTCTCTCTCTCTCTCTCTCTCTCTCTCTCTCTCTCTCTCTCTCTCTCTCTCTCTCTCTCTCTCTCTCTCTCTCTCTCTCTCTCTCTCTCTCTCTCTCTCTCTCTCTCTCGGTTCTATATGTAAATCCTGAACTCTCTAGAAATGCCATAAAATCTCAGTAAACTTTTTTTTTTTTTTAAATAAATGGAAATGTTTATTCTGGGAACTCTGGAATTTAGATGGATAAATGTCTAGCATCCCTTCAGGTATGTCTCAGCTTCTTTAATTTATTATTCTCTCGACCTCCCTTTAACCGCTGCAGGTTGTTTTTAGTACATCATTAGTGCCAATGCAGTGGCAGCAGTTTCTAACTCGGCCTGATGAGTCGCCATATGTTGTCTCAGAGATCAGCTGGTTGTTACCTTTTTACACCTTCTCCAAGCTCCTCTCCTTTAGTCTTACTGCTTTGCTCAGTTAAGTGTTGAGAAAATGTAAGAACAAAAAGCAGTATCTATGGAAACGTGGCCTGCGAGCCCTTTCTATCCTTCTTCCATGTGAAGCGTGTGTGTATACCCTCTCCCACAAATCACACTTGCGGTAAGGTTTAACTTTTAATTTTATTGTTTGGATTAGAAAGGTGCAGAGCTTCCTGCTCCGTGCTAACATTTCTCAATTATGTCTGCTGCTCTCTTTTTTTGTTTACTTTGTGTCGGCACATTTGCTTTCTCCCAGAAGACATTCTCTGAATAGAGAAAGGATTTTGTTTGTCAGTCAAAAGGGAGCTGCTGCGTTTTTTTGCACACTCCCAGCGACTCGTCTGACAGCCAGCCTTTCTTTGTCAAGCTAAAGGGTTCACATTGCCTGGCGGTTTGTATGTCGAGATCCTTTCAAGATGACGGCGGCAATGCGCTTTATTTTTGTCTTGTCAGTCTCTTAACATGCCTGTCACTGTGTGTTGTTGACAGATGATCAGGGGGAGGATTTGTCACCCAAATAAGCCTGACACATTTAACCAGCTGTGGACGGTGGAGGAACAGGTTGGTCTCATTTATTGTCACCATTGTTCTTGGAATTAACTCAACCATTTGTTTACATTTAGTGCCTCAAAATAGTATTCATAAACAATTTGACATGTAAAACCAAAACTTTGTGATATTTATTGGGATTTTGTTCAATAGACCAATGGAGGTAGTGTATATTTGTAAAGAAGAAGAAACGATGCAACACTTTTTCAAATAAATATTTGCCCCATCGCCTTTTTTTTTTCCTTACAAAATAGCACAAGCTCAGTCTGATTGGGTGAAGAAGAGCATCTGTAAACATCAGTTTTGGAGTTTAGCCACCGATTTTTAAATTGGACTTAAATCTGGATTTTGACTGGGCCATTCTAACAATTGAATTTGCTTTGGTCTGAAGCAGGGGTGTCCAAACTATGACCCAGTGGCCACCTTTGGCTCCTGGGCTGATTTTGTTTGGCCACCCGACATTATTATGAGAAAGAAGATCCAGAATTTGCTATTTTGCCTTGCAGGACAGGTGGTGGGTGCAGATGGACACTTTTTTTTTTTTTGTTATTAGGGTGAGATTCTCACTGACTAATATTTTTTTAACATGGAAGATGTTTGCTACAACATAAATTATTCATTTTTCTTAACTGTGCTTAGTGATTTATTTTTTTTAACTCATGGTTCAAAAGAGACTTCAAACATCCAGTGACTTTTACTCAAAAGCAGACTTGGGTGCATTTATTCATTAAGCTTGATTGAATACAGCTATCAGAGAAAGCGTGTCACGATTGAAACTTTTATAGACGAAAAAAAGGAATCAAAGCATTTATTTAGTTGCAGGCCTTTCTTTTGATAAAGCAAACGTGCAAGACTCTTATGTTTTGGATCTATAATGATTTGCTGATCCTATTTCTGCAAAAATCAAGACTGCTGAGCAAATGCTTCAAATGTATGTATTGAGGCCATCTTGGGTGCCTCAATGATTCAATTAGATTAATAAACGATTATCAAACTTTCTGTTGCATATTCTTTCCCCCCAATGTAGGGCTATTTTTTTTACTTTTAAAACAATTCAGTAGGCAATTGAAGTAGGCAAACAAATGTTTGCCCTGTCTTTTTTTTAAAATGTTAAACCACAAATAAAACCAACACATGTCTAAAATATGTTTCATAATCATACCAGGGTCATATATTTCCATGAAAGCTACAGGAAATGTGTGTTGGCACTAGAAACATAATACACAACAGCAAAGATTCTTCTTTCACAACTAAAGTGCAAAATCTTTCAGTATCAAAGAAATTTGAGAAACCAAATTCTCTTGAAGCTCTCATTTTCAGGAGAAAGTTACAAAACGTACACATGGAGTAAGTCTTGTCTAGACCGTTTCCCTTCTCATTTTCATAAAAACCAAACCTTTTCCAAACGCTTTTCTTCAAACCTCCGGAGTAAGCTTTGCGCTGCATTGCTGAAACCATAAACATTAATAGAAATCCCCTATGAATCTCAAAATACACCGAACCATCTGTCCTGTATCATGGCTTCGTGTGTGTTTGCAAAAAAGGGTGAAAATCAGTTTAGTATTCATTGAGTTATGATTGATTAAATGAGCCAACACTTCATTGCGTCTGCCAAACAGATTACACCGTGGAGCGGGAGACCGGTCCAAGATGAGAGCCATAAACATTAACGTCTATGCCTAAAACACTAGCTGCCGCCATCATGTTTCCACCGGTCCGTCCTTTAAAATGTCCGGGCGGCACGCCAGGCTTTCATGTTCCTGTCATTTAATTATTATGAAAAGAATCAGTTTTAAACACTTTATGAATCACCAACAGTTTGGTACGTTTCACATCACAATTAATCGATTAAATAGTAAATCGGCTCACCTCTGTACAGGTCAGCCAATGCTGGTCTGTGACTACCTCGCTCGGCGAGTCAGAGGCATCATCTAATCATTGGCGCTTCTACATGGAGATGGCAAAAAGCATCCTTGGTAACACCTTGAAGTGTTTTGACAAAGGGTCTCTGAGACCTTAATAGAATATCTGCATTTAGGCTGGGATTAAATAAGTCACAGATGGACTCTATTTACCCATAAGCTGACTTCTGAAAGTACTTGGTTAGACTGGATTTTTTTAGGGGTATCAGAGTAAAGGGGGCTGAAAACAATGCACACCACACTTCTCAGATCTTTATTTGTAATAAAAAAAAAAGAGAGAAAATCAAATAGAATTTTCCTCCTACTTTATTTTATGCTCTGCTTTGGTCCATCGCATAAAACCCCAACGAAGTGCATTAAAGACCGTGGTTGAAGTGCGGAAAGAATTCAACAGCTTTCACTACTTTCGCTTGCATATTTTTTGTTATATTTACCTTTTTAATTATAAGATAGAATTTAACCCGAAAACGAAACATCACTGTCCATAAACAATGTCGATAGTCATAAAAACCGACAGAAATATGCAGCATGTATGCCAGCAGCTGTTTTTTTGGGAGATGTCTGAGGATGATAAAAGCAGAGAGATGTGTTCTCATGATGGAAAAGTAAAATCTAAGTCTGGCTGTGCATAAACAGCACCACGCAAATATGTTAAGTGCTTTCACACTGTGGGAACCTTTTTATAGTTCTTCAAATTATTTCTATGCACAGCAGGAGCTGCCGCCTACACTTCTTATAGGGTTTTTGCTTTAGACCCCATCTCGTAGTTGGAAAAATTACTGGAGCAAAAACCTCTGTGAGACTGCATGGTAATCAGTCTGGATGATAAAGATTCAGTCAAAAGAACGTTTTAAACTGAACAGCAAAACCCCAAGATACATAAAATCCTCCCAAAAAGCACAAGGAACTTATGTTTACACTGTTATTCATTAAATGATGTTGCAAAGTCATGATTCTCTCTCCCTTGCGCTTGCTTGCATTTGATTGTTGCAGCAAAAGAAAACTCCCACAAAGCCATTTCATTCCCTGTGGATGCAGCCGTAGGAGAGCCCATTTTTTCTGAACGGCCATCTTGTCTTGTTAGATTCGTCTCCAAATCAAAAGTTAATAAATCAGAATTGACAAAAGTTGCTGATCAAGCAATAGTGATGAACCGAAGGCTGCGGCTGAGTAAGAGACAGAATACAATAGAAAATGTATTCATTATTCCATTTCTAAAATGGAAAACCACAAATATTTAGGTTGCACTACAATCTGTTGGTGGATTTATACGTAGATATGTAAATATTAATCTTATATTAAAGCCTTTCTTCAAACAGAGCTAAATACAGTCTTAACAGAAAACGCAGCATATTATGTTTAAGTTCTCAGGTTTTTAAAAATGATCTGATCTCTTCCCGTTTCTAAAATAAAATTAAAATGTAATCTCAAGCGTACAAAAACAAATATTATTTAAACAGGTGGAAAAACTGTGAAAAACTAAAAACACTTGCTATTTTTCATAGGATTCAAGAGAGGAATACAACATCAGCCAGGCAGGGCTGATTAAACGCACCAGATTATTTGATTACCAGCCTGAATGTCTCGATAAAAGCAGAGGTTTTGGCAGCTTTCTGCTCTGCAGCATACAGTTGTGTGTTAACTCTGCTGCTCATTAATGTCAGAAGGGTTTGCGGGACATTGCCAAACAATTTAAAGTCCACCATTCTATGGTGAGAACCAGTTTTCACATGTGAAACACATTCAAGATGGCTGCTAGTCTGTTTAGGAGTGGATGTCCCAGCCAACTGACCCTACTGTTAGACAGTGCGAGACCCTGAATGCGCTATGTCAGACGCTACAAGCCTCAGTTAGAATGTTACGTGTTAAAGTTCATGACAGCATGGCTGATTTGGGTTTCAGGGAATGAATAATATAATATATAAAACTGTCCTTTGGATAGTTGAGACCCAAGTGGAAATGTTTGGCCATGATGCAGAACTTCTGTCAAGCACGGGGTCATTTATTTGACTGTGAACTTCTCTGCACACCAACGGGTTTTGCAGTGAAATGTGAGGCGGTAGCCATCTGTCTGATGGCGAAAGCTTGGCTCCAACTGGGTCATGAAGTAACATTGTATAAAGAACAGTGGAAAAAATGACTCCATAAAGATGTAATAAAGTTAAGTTACCCTACAGGCCAAAAGTTTGTTTTCTTCATGTTTTTATTTAGTTCATGATGAGACATTCTTTCTCCGATATCCACCGTTTTCCTCAATTCATCTTTAGGTGTAGGTTAAGGTTGCCAGACTGCAGCTGAGTAAATGCTAATAAAAGGGGGCTCAACTTTGAGACGATACAGAAGAGTTACAGCTGAAGTGTAAAATTAAAGGAAACCCAAATCAGTTTCCATGTCAAGTGAATGCCACACTGTTAAGAACGCAAAGTGGGAGCAAGAAAACCCAAAATATTTGGTGAAATGTATTCTGATGAGTAATTCTTGATATAATTGTTTATTTTGACACAAAATGTCAACAAAAATACAAAACATACCTTTACAATTTTAGCTTCATCTTCGTTTAGTAAAAAAAATCTGTGTGAAATCTCTTGTTTTTGTACAATTTTGGTTAGATTTAAATAACTATAAATTCATAACGACTAGATCATGTTTTTATGTCCTGATCCATAAGACCCTTTTTATTTTTCTGATTGCTATAGGCACATTTTCACTATCGACATGTGCATAACGGGAAGGTCTGGTAAAATTACCCTGAAGTTCGGATAGTGTAAATGCGCCTTATATGATTTTTTTTTTTTTTTTTTTTTTTTTTGAAAATTGTTACAGTTTTAAGTAGGGCTGGTACAATTGTTCTCTTTTTTTTTTCGTTTCATCGAGATGCCAACATGGACGATTCTGACCCAATTACCTCCATTAACATGAATCACTTGGAAACAGATTGATGCATAATGCAAGGTGTGTCAAACTGAAAAGAAATCTTTTGAATCACAAGAGAGAGGAGGCGCTATATTACACTTTTCAACCGTGAGGCGGAAGTAAAACAGCTGATCTTTTGTGTCGATTAGGGATGTGTATTGACAAGAATCTCTTGATACGATATGTATCCCAAAACAGGGGGGATGATGTGATATATTGCGATACTATAAGACTATATATTGTGATTTTTAAAACTTAATTTAACTGTAGAAAAACTGACAGCACTCTAAACACGTCACCACCAGAACACCACACAAAATCTGAAAACCAGTTCAACTAGACCATTGGTATCAATACAACTACAGAGAGGCCTTGGATATCGATTTTCTGAAATTAATTTTGAGGTAGAATATATTTCAAAAGTAGGGTACTTTAACACCCGTTACACTGAATAATTAAACCGTCAATACAATTAGAGAGAGACATTGGATATTGTTGATCTAAAATGTTTTGGGGCAGAAAACCTTTCAAAAGTAGGCTACTTTAATAATAATAAAAACATTAAAAAACACATTATACCATAACACCAGTTAAACAAAAATAATTGTTAAGCCAATAATACAATCAGAGACAGACGTTGGATATCATTGAACTATAAATACAAACAAGTTAGAGAGGCTGAATATTGATTAACTATTAATGCAGTCAAGTTAGAGGGGCTGAATATTGATTTAACTATTAATACACACAAGAGAGTGACATTGAATAATGTTGATCTATTAATCAGTCATAACAGAGATACCGCAGGGGAAACAAAAAAGTGCATTACTTACTGGACATCCAGTTAGCCAACTGCGTTTAGTCTACGCATCGGAGGAGAAGCTCCGAGTGTACGTCCTGCCCTGATCTGTTGCCTGCTACAGAATATTTAAATCCGGACGGTCAGGTCCTAAGTCCTTTACCCTTTTCTTCTCTTCATCTGACCGACGAAAAAAAGGTATCTGGCGTAACGAAACAACCGAGTTTTCTTTTATCACAGTTGCCATGCTGTTGAAGAAGTAGAGTAGGGATTCAGTAGCTTCTCTTCTCTGGTTGTGAGACGCGGCAGTGAAAATCTCGGACTTGTGGCGCGAACGTTTGCTCTGTTGATGAACGGCGTATTGGATTCGATTAATTGTCCAATCACGTTAAGATTAAAAGTATGAGCAAGAACGCCATTGGCCTGGGCGCACATAAATGCGACCAAGAAATTAATTTTCATGCGCCAATGAAAAGCTGCCTTTGCCTGGGCGGGACCAAAAAGTTCGACAGCTGTCATAGACTTCAGCGTTACCGGCGCCCCTGAGGAGGAGGGATTTATATGTAACAACAAATGGCAAGCCTAGCCGGGCGGAGAATGGTTAATAGTAATACCAATATTATTAGAGGATTATTATTATAATCACACTATTACATGGGGAGAACATAGCATTGTTGTTGATTTTTCTTTTAAATTTTTATGGTTTGCTTGACGAACTTGGTCACTATTTTAACGGGTGGGCGGCGCCCCAGCGCCCTCTATAGACCCACCGCCACTGCTTTTAATACATCCAGTTTTTTTACTAGATCTAGTTGATCCACTAAAACAAAGAAGGTAAAAACAGCCACTAACTACCAGTCATACTTTATAATTTTACTACAAAAATTACTGTCACCATTAATGGTTCCATTCAAATTCTAAAAAATGAAATAAAAACCAAAATCAATTCATTGCTTTTGAATATTGATACAATATCATGACATAAAATATCGCGATATCTCTGCATATCGATATTCTCGTAAATCCCTAGTGTCGATATTGCTTCATCAGCTGATTTATAATCTTCATCATCATCTTAGCCTTCGCAGTCGTAACTGAATCGTTTCTTTTACAAGTGCCTAAAGATTCCCAGCTCTAGTTTTAACTGAATCTTTTGCTTGTTATGACAGAAAAAACTGGAGCAGCTGCTTGTGAAGTTCCCCCCTGAAGAGGTCGAGTCCAAAAGATGGCAGAAGATCGCGGATGAGCTTGGCAATCGAACGGCCAAACAGGTGACCCTGGCGTTTCGATTTGTGAAACGGTTATGTTTACTGTTTTCAATGACAAACTGCCTTCGCTTTTAAAAAGAATCCAAAGTTATAGTTGTTAAAAGGTGACTGCTTTTTGACTGCTACCTGTTCGGGCAAGTGTGTCAAGCATGTTCCTCTGTTGGAAATGATTAATGAATCTGTTTTCCTCTTGAAACATTTCAGGTTGCCAGCAGGGTTCAAAAGTACTTCATCAAATTGACAAAAGCTGGTATCCCTGTGCCTGGAAGAACCCCCAACCTCTGCATGTACACTAAAAAGGTAGCTGCCACTCATCCACCAAACCCTTCAACTAAACAAAGCAACACCAATCCTCAAAAAAACCATTCAGTTATACTTTCTAGTAGCCCTGCCCTCTTTTTTTCCCCTTTCTTAGACTTTTTCCTCTTTTGTTTTTCAAATATTTCCTGTTTGTATCAGAATAAAGCACCTTTTTTGTTGCCCTCATTTTGTATTAATTAGTGCTATAAATATGTACAATAATGCAGGAAAACTGGAACAGTCCTTATAATCACTCTCAGTTCAGGTTATTTATGCTTGTCAGAATCAGATTTATTGGCCAAGTATACTTGCATATACAAGGAATTTTACTTTGGTTAGCTCTCTAAACATACAACAAATGAACAAGTATACATTCGGTGATCAAGGAAGTACTATAGGCTCATACCATACAACAAAACAATAATAACAGACAAAACACCTTAGGCACTAAGTAATATACTATATAAGAAATTAAAATAGATAAAACATAAGTAGTGCAAAACGATGTGCAAGATGCTAACAGTTATGGGCCCCAGAACTTCATCCATCTGTGTCCAAAAGATGTGGGGAAATTATTCTATCTGACACACTTAAGTCTAACTTATGCTTGTGTAGATAGGATAAACAAAGCAGAAAACTGTGAAACAAACCAATTTGAGTAAAGGATAATAAACATGTTTTGCCCGTCATTTACTCCTCCTGAGTCTCTACTCCTTTTTATTCTGGACTTTTTCTGCGTTGTGGTCATTTTAAGACCTTTTTTTTCCTAAACTGGTGGGAAAATTAAACAAGGCTTTAAAAAGCCTTCTCCATTCCTACCAGATATTCCAGCCGTTCTAAGCTTCCTCTTAGCTTTTCCTACACTTTTAAAGTAAATCATGCACTAAACAGACATGAATGTAGAAAGGAGGCCTTTAATTATAACATTTAATTGAATAGAAACCCCCTCGATCTTTGCAAGGCTTTTATAAGAAAGTTGATTCATGATCGGTTCAGTCTGTTGTGAAGAGAAATCTCTGGTCTTTATTAGGGTTCACCATAAATTGATCAATTCTGAAGTGAAACGTGCAAAATCGATAGTGATTCAGAAGTGTTCAAAAATCTATTATTTTTCATAATAATTAAATGAGAAAAACAGAAAAGTGTGGCGTGCCGCAAGGGACATTTTTAGATGATGGACCAGAGACATATGCAGATATTTTTCAGCCATGCATTGCGAAATGTACAAAATACAGCAAATATTAATAACTTCAGTTGTGAAAGAAGCGTCTTTTGTTGTTCTGTATCATGTTAGCAGCAACATCCTCTTTTCCCCAGACATGTCCACTTTTTCTGTGCTTTCCGTGGCGTCCTCCCCAAGCGCAGAGCAGCGCAGCTCATGTTTTACCAGATGTCAGCCCAAGTGTAGCTTTTAAGTATGAAACACGAAGGACATTTCCTTCGTTCATCCCGGTGGCGACTAATATGTGGCGGAGAGCAGCGTACTCATAGCTGGTAGATTTGGTTCTGTCTGACAGGTGGCAAACATCCCATTGGTCAAACCGACGCAAAAACTATAAAAACGCTGCAAAGTTAGAGTTCTGTATTAAATTGACACCGGGGGGAAAAAACCCCAGACTGGAGTAAAAACTTTTAAGTGTCTTTGGGAGAATGCTGCTTTTTATTTTCTATTACTTTGAAAGGGGAATATAATTTCTGATTTTTGTGTAATTTTTGTCCTGTGTGACTTTAAAAGAGAGCTGTTATTGTTATCGGTTTATTTTCTAATACAGAAGATTAATTATTTCTATTTAGATTTTAAAGTCATTTCTGTAATGGTTGACTTGTAAAAGCTGATCTGAAGTTTATTTAATTTTTCTTTTTAACCACATAGAGCGGGAATACTTTAAATATGTGAAAATCAAACATCTTCTTTAAATAAACAGAAAATGATTGATGTGTTTAAGAATTGGACCAACTTTCCTCTTTTATGGAAATCAAAATAGGGTCACCCTACATTATGTTTAAATTGCCAACACACAATTTCTTTAGCTTTCATTGAAAATATGACCTTGATATGATTATGAAACATATGTTGGACATGGTTTGGTTTATTTGTGGTTTGAACAACATGAACAGAAGACAGGATATCAATTGGTTTGGATATGTCGATTAATGGAAACTTAATGGATTTTAAGAATAGAAAGTAGCAAAAATGTGCAACAAAAATAATCGTTTTATAACCGAATTGAACCCATGAGGAACCCAAGATGGAACACTTCTAGTTTTGTTTGGATGTGTCGACCACACCCTGGGCAATAAAGGAGGAAATACAGCAACTAATCCAATCTTAAATTTTCCACATCCAGTTGTCTTCCCAAGTAAATTACCAGACGCAATAAACTTAGTTTATGTAAACTTCTGACTTTGATCAAAGTTAAAAAACACAAAACAATTCTTTCTTTATTTTGACTTTTCACAAATACCAAAAATAAGCTAGTTTAGGATCAGTTTAAAGAGGAAATGGCCTTGATGTGGGTGTTTAAACAACCCTCCTTTAAACGAGGAGCCTCTTTGTTCCCAGTTATGTAGTTAGTGGGCAACACTAATCTTCAGACCTTAATCCAATAGAAAACCTGTCGGGTTTACGTCAAATATGCAGTTTTAGTCCTGAGCTGGAATACCTGTTCATAGGCGCCTGAAGCAGGTTGACTTGAACCCAGTTCATTATATGGAGCTTTGCCACAATAGACGATAGAAGGAAAAACATTGTAGTGTTTTAGAAGATATAATTGTCTTGCTCAGAGAGCTGTCCTTGGGTTGTAACTGTCTCTGATTGTCCTCCAGCCCTCCAGTAAGAGACAGCATCACCTAAACAAGCATCTGTACCGGCCGTCCACCTTCCTAACCTCCTACGAGCCTCCGGTCTTCATGGAAGATGACGACGAGCGCTCGGCGTATTACCACAGCGTGCAGGACCCTTCTGCCGATAAGTCGGTCAGTCAAGAAATGTGTCGTCAGAAAATCTTTCCTTTTGCTACAGACCTCTTTTAGTGTTTATGTTTCCTAAATGTGAAACAGATCCTGCTCCTCCATTATTATTTTTTTCCCTCATCGATGCCGCTTGATGCCTCGTTTCCACCGAGCGGTACAGCATGGGTCGGTTCGGTACGCTATTTGACCAGTTTCCATTGTAACAGCGGCCCATGCAGCCGGACAATGATACGGTCAGGCGTTTTGGTTTAACCCCACCTGCTCTCCTCCTCCACCGCTCAGTGGAAACGAGACATTTTTAGTGTAACGTAAAGCTCTTCCCTCATTGTTCTCTTTTTTTTCAATATTCGTGAACTGTGTTTGAAGGTGTTGAAAGCTAGCGCGAGTTCAGTATTAACTAATCTGTTTAATTGTTTGTTGTAGCTGCCCCCTCCACTGGACTGGGAGAGTAAATGAGCTCTTATTTGAAAAATGGAGCATTGGTCCTTTTTTGGGGGGGGTTGTTGTTCAACTGAAACTAATTAAGCTCATCTACAAATGCACCACGATCTTTCCTACTTTTCTCTCTATAAATGCATGTTTTATTTTGGGAAAGTTCCTTTATCTCTTTACTATTTTAACATATTCCACTCAGAAAGAAGGGGGTGGTGGGTCCATGCCTGTAGAGACCTTGTACGTTACCGCTTCTTTTAGATCTATTTAAAATTGAGCATAATTACAGCAGTTGTTTTCCACATCCATGTTCTTGTATCACTTTGACACCATTGCAATCAACAAAGCATTGAGTTTTCTCATCTTGCCTCCAACCGTGGCTGATTTTGCTGTTGAAAATAAAACGAGAGCAGGGAGGGTCGGCCTGCTTTGCAGTTTCTCTTCCATTTGAACTACACAGCTCCTGCTGCCCGGTGTTATCAAAGCTCTGACATTTCTTCTGGCCCCTTTGATGGCAGTAACCTTTAAGCAAAACTGGTTCCCCAAGGCCTGCTGCTAACACAAATGGTTTTCCCCCATCCCCCAGTTAAAGAAGCAGAGAGAAGTAACAGAGGTGTTGTTGGCTTGTGTTATAAGGATGTCTACCTTCAACAGGTTATTGTTTCATATTAAAGGCAGGTAGCTTTGCAGAGCTAATGTAAACATCTGCACAGATTTAATATTTCTCATTTCGTCTCTTTCTCTCTTCCCATCTCTGTAAAAGTTGGGCTTATCTTAGCGAAAACATCTCATTGTTGAGCTTTTTTTTGTTTACATCTGGTTCAAGGGCATTCTGTGCTTGGCACAGCTCTGCTGCCTCAACAATAAAAATGTGTGCTCCTATTTATGTTGCTCATGCTCAGCAAAAACAAGAACCATCAATACTTGCTTTAGATTTGTCAGCTAGATAATTAAAAAAAAGACCATAATCACCATATTGGGTCTTCACGGATGTTTTTGTTTTTGCATCACCAGCTCTGACTTCTCCTCCTTGGTGTTGTTTTTTTGTTTTGTTCGTGTCAACAATCTCAGGATGAGGAGAGCGTTCCCGTGGAGCTGAGGAACCTACCGGAGTACAGAGAGCTTTTACAGCTGAAGAGGTTGAAAAAGCAGAAGCTCCAGGAGATTCGAGAGGATAACGCCGGGGTGCAGCACCTGGGTTACAAGGTAGAAGCATCTCTGCGCACACCACAACTCCCTGCTGCGCACCGCACCCCATGTCTACAATTAGTTTGCCAAAAATATCCACATCCCATCAACTTTTCTGCATTTTGTCACATTCTAAACACAAACCTCTGTAATGTTTTTTTTTTTTTTTTAGGGTTTTATGCTATAAACCAATGGAAATTGCATAGGTTTTAAAATCTAAATTCTGTGTTTGAACTCCCATCGTTGCATGGATAATTATTCTGTCTGATTTTGGATGCTGTGCAGCTGGGAGGACTTTTGTTTTACTTTTTTCACTTTCTGACAGTTGTTATGATGTGTAACCGCGGCAACAGGTTAGTTTTCACAACGGGCGAGAAGCTGATTAGCATCTGAAAAGCTCAAATAATTCCTGATCTCCAACCCCAAATCGCAGAGCATTTTAAAAGGAGGCTTCATGGATGCAGAGAGGAGGCGGCGTTTCTCACAATCTCCTCCGTCCTCCAGCGTCTCTCTGCCTGGCTTTCTAACGATACAACGAGACAGAGATTTAAGAGAAGCGGCGAAAGCAAATGAGGCGGATTAGCGATTCTTGCAAACAACTGATGATGTCATCCAAGGCATGCTGCTGTGGAATATTGTCTCTGCTGGTCAGATTTTTTGCTTTTAGCATGAAAGTGTCATACAGCTACAGTTGTTAGTCAGAGGTTTCTTCAGATTTGTTGTGAGACTGACTGCTACCAGAGATCCTCAATGAGGACAACAGCACAACTCTGGAAGAAAATGTTAGATGCTGGAAAAACTTGATTATGGGGCAGAGGTTCAGAGGAGTATTGACTCAATACAAAAGCACACCACACTTTTCAGATTTTTTACCTTTTTTAACCATTTATGATTTTCCTTTCTCTTCAAATTTGTGCCACTTTTTGATGCTCTAGAATCCCAATAAAATGGATTGAAGTTTGATTGTACAAATCTTTTTGCTGCGATCTGCAAAAGTTAGTTACATTTTTGAGGTATTATTTATTAAATAGTGCAAATTTTCAAGAAGCGTAATGAACTTTTGAGGCAGATGTTGAACAAAAAAATGGATATTTTCACTTGGTGCAGATTTTCAAGCATAAATTCTGCAGCAGAGCAGAACATTCAGCTTACGAACGGCTGCACTAAATAGTGAAAGGAGGTAATGCAGAGAAAATATGCCAACCCCAAACCTGTTGGTGGTAGATTTGTGACTTTTGGTCTCAAATTCTGTTCTGCAAAATTAGTCTCTAGAGCCCCTTCGATGTAGACTGAAGATGAAGCAAACTCCAATGTTTATATTTTAATTCCAATAGGAAATGCTAGTTTAACTCTCCAAATTGTATCGTTATGTATACAGTTTCTACTGCAGATTGATATAAATAATACAAAAAGAGGAGCAGCTTGCTTGGTAAATAATAAAATAAGCAGTAAACGATAAATACACTGTATTTCATTAGCAATAGTGGCTAGAACGCATGGAGGAAACAATTCAATTCGGTTTATTTATAAAGCGCCGATTTACAACAGATGTCATCTCAATGGACTTTACAAAAAAGTAATTTCAATACAATCAACAGTTATATTACTTAGCTAGTTGCTTATTAAACTCTCTGAGCCGTGTCTGGTATGCAGAATAGTCTCTACCCTGTATTGATAGCAGGAAAGGTAGTAGGGAAATAAAAAGTTCAAGAACTCGCCCTTTATTTGGCAGCCGCTGATTGTGCAAGTTTTTCCTCTTAAAAAGATGAGAGAAGTCTGTAATTTCCATCATAGGTATACTTCAACTGTGAGAGACAGAATATAAAAAATAATTCCCGGAAATCACCTTGTATGATTTTTAAAGAATTTATTTGGCCAATAACAAAAGTTCCCCTCAATACTTTATATTACCTTGGTTGGCAATGACAGAGGTCAAATGTTTCCTGTAGGTCTTCACCAGGTTTGCACACACTGTAGCTGGTATTTTGGCCCATTCCTCCATGCAGATCTTCTCTAGAGTTGTGACGTTTTGGGACTATCGCTGGGAAACACGGACTTCCAACTCCCTCCATAGATCCTCTGTTGGATTGAGGTCTAGCGACTGGCTAGGCCACTCCAGAACCTTGAAATTATTCTTTTCTTACGTAAGCACTCCTTCATTGCCCAGGCAGTGTGTTTGGGATGATTGTTAACAAAATGGAATACACATCGGATCCTGAAAGACGACAACATTTTAGAATTAAAGATGTATAAAAGAACTACAAGTGACCTTTGTTTGCTGGTTTAGAAAACAGATCGGAAAACGGCCCAACTCACTGAAAACTGAAAGCAGGTGAAATGCGGCTCTGAAGCCCCGCCCCTTTTGCTCGTGCACGGCGAGTGACAGAAGAATTAAGCTGATAAGCAGCAGTACTGAAAAGACGGCACTGAAAATAAGATTGGCATTGTAAAAAGAGATTAAAGTGTGAAAACTTTATTGAGTTATTTGTTTAAATGTATATATTTTGAGTTTCACCGAAACTTTTTTCACTTTCAATTCTTGTTTTTCTTTCAGTGCAGAAATTTTCACTAAATTTTTTTCAGATTAAAAATTAATATTTTCAACTACAATTATATTTTTCAATGCCATTTTTTCCCCCCAGTGCTAATATTTATTTTCAGTCTCATTTTAAGCTGGCATCGAGTTGATGCCATACTCTATCTGCTCATCTCTCAAAGAAAAGCTCAAGTTTAAATCGTCCAACGTTGATTCAAACCAGGGGCGTTCCTGAGCCGTCACCATCTTTGTTGTTTTGCTCCGTCGCAGCTCTGGTGTCAAGGTTTGTTTTTTTTTAGACCTAAAAAAACCTCTGCCATAATCGTGCTAAGCCCGTCCAGCGTCTCTCTACAAACATAGAGCGCTGTGGTTGGCCTGGCCTATTCTTCGTCGTGGTAGACCTGCTGAGGCTACAATGGAGCGTGGCTAGACCAACCTGCAGAGCGAAATCTGTTGCTTCTGCTACGGTTTGTCTAGATTTCTAGGCTAGAAAAATGCCCCTTTGGGCCATAAAGTTGCAGACCTCTGGGGTAAACTCATTTGGGATGTTTGTCATGCCGTTATTGATTTCATCCTCACTGCCTGATGCTTTATGCTTTTTTTTTTTTTTTAAGATTTTTTTTTTTCAAGATTTTTTTTTTTCTTTCTGTGCAGTGTGACGTGTGCGGCAGGGACCCCATCCAGGGAGTCCGTTGGCACTGTCAGGACTGTCCACCAGAAAGCTCTGTCGACTTCTGCTCCAACTGCTCAGACTGGTGAGACCTTTTCCAGTTTTAACCTTTTCCAGTTAAATCTGAGCCTTTAAACCTCAGGGAGTGTTCTTGTGTAGGAGACTGACCACGGGGTAGCAACAAAAGAAAATTCGTCTGGATTGATATGCAAATTGGGGGAAAAAAATTGAAGAATAATGGCTCTAAATAAACTGAAAGGACAAACATTTTTGTGTCATCAAAGGTTTTTTTTAAACTGGGAAAAAAAGTAATTGAAGAGGTACAAAATACTCATTGCAAATATTTAATGAACGCAGACCCTACATTGAACATTTACCTAAATGTTTTACAGGCAAAGGTGATTGCAAGATATGAATTTATTTATTCTATTGCATTAAATTGTTTATGAAAATTAAACTTTTAACATCTTAATAGTTTTTAAAATTTTAAATCATTAAATTAAAATGTTACATTTTTATTGTTCTAAATATTTCATTTAGTTTTATTTATTCATAAATGTTTATTTTATTGGGTTTGTTTTATTTACCCTATATTTGTTATATGTATATTTCTATACATATTTATATATTTATATGTATTTTAATATTTTTCAATTATCTGCATTAAATGCACCACCGCTTCAAAGATTCCACAAAAACTCCAACCCCCGTCTCTTTGTTTTGGGCCTCTTAAAGAGCGTTCTAGGTTTGCTGTTCAAAAATCCTTCTTATGTTGTTGGACAATTTTTTTCAGCATTCTTGTATTCAAGCAGAAAAATCTAAATATATTACCAGAAACCAACATTTTTCTTTGTTATATTCTTGGATTTGTCATTATTTTCAAAATTTGCTTCCAAGGAGCCAGATATAATGACGGTATAATTTCCTGATATGATCTCTCTTGAAAGGATTTGAAGTTGTCTTGAACATCTTTTAAATGGTTTTTCTTGAAATTCGGCTGCTTTTTGATGCCACACAATCATCATGTTTTGTCTTCCAGCTTATTCAAGACGGAGACCCATAAACCTAGCCACCACTTGGAGCCGGTTTATCAGCAACAAACCTTTCTGGACAGGGACTACTGCCTGCCGCAGAGCGCAGGCTACAACTACCTGGACCCTAATTACTTCCCAGCCAATAGATGACAGGCGCCTCTTGCTCCGAGCTATCTCTCTCTCTCTCCACATATCCTACAGGCCACTCTGTGCATGGCTCCATCCTCTAAGCTGAAGATGACCTCTTAGCCCTCGACCAGGCATACGACTGGCCAGGAAGGTGGGATCAGAGCTGGGGGGGGGGGGGGGGGAGTGGGGTGTGCCTTCAGCCAGGTTATTTAGAAACTGTATTTTTAAAAACAACAAAATCAGACGGCACACGACATTCCTGAGGTCCTCGACTCCAGTTGGGCTTTCCCCACCCCCCTTTTCCAGTTTCCTCCTCCACGCTGCTTTCAAACTTGAAAACTGAACGATTGGCCTGAAGACGGCAACCTTGTCGCCCTATCAGCAGAGACCATTGGGTTGTTATATGCGCGTGTGCATGTGGTCTCCCCAAGAATGAAGAATACTTAAAAAAAAAAAAAAAAAAGGTTAAAAACTTTTATCATTCATCTGTTGGGATTTCTGCTGATCTCACTGTGTTTCATCATGGACTCAGCTCATTTCACACACACACACACACAACTATCTGTTTACTTTTGCTCTCCCCACTAAAAACACGTCTAACTAGGAAACACTACAGCACGGAGAGCTATTTCGTTATTTTCGTTTGAAGGCAGACGAATGAGAACGTGTTGAAAACCACACAGAGCTGTGTTTTCTTTTTCTTTCCTCCTCCTCCTCCCTCATCGTGTGCCGTTGTTGATCATGTTGAGTGTTCAAGTATATGGTGAAAAGTGAAAAGTAGCCACCGCTAGTTGCTGTGTGCCATTAAAAATGAAAACAAACAAAAAAGACCCCCCCCCAGCTATCAGGCAGAGGGAGAAACCCTGAACGCTGACCACATTTTCTCCATCACTCTGTTATTGACTCCCCTCGTTAAGCCTCTAGATCTCTCTAATTTTGCCACCCACTTTAAAAGGTCCATTTAAAAAGATTGTATTTTTATTAATCTATTTAAAACATGAATAATTGAGGTAGTGGTTGGTGCCTCAGCAGTGGAGCGACCCACAGAGTTTTATATACATAGATTTTGTTGTGCTTGAGTAGACACCATTTTGTATGGTTTTTGTCTTCTTTCCCTCACCACCTTTCCCCCTGCTTCAGTATCTGTGTATAACAGTCTGTTCTTACGTAAAAAAAAAAAATAATGTAAAAAAAAAATGCTAGAGGAGAACCGTGGAAATAAAAGTATGTGAAAAATGCTTCTATATCTGTCTTTTCTTTCATTGCTTAAGGTTTTTGCATTCGACCTTAGAACTTAGAGAAAAGTTGAGGCCAAGTTAAATATTTGTGCTCAGAAACCCTCTGAGAAACTGAAAAAGATTTACTTTTTATTAATTCAAACCAATAAACTTATTAGTATTAAATGCTTGAACTTGTTCTGTAGCATTAATACCTCTAGAATTGTGCCGCTCATGGTGGCCGTATGTTGGAATAGCTCTATTA
The DNA here is from genome assembly GCA_963556495.2 of Valencia hispanica. Classification (NCBI taxonomy): domain Eukaryota; kingdom Metazoa; phylum Chordata; class Actinopteri; order Cyprinodontiformes; family Valenciidae; genus Valencia; species Valencia hispanica. Next base: position 13,543,663 of record OY747712.1, on the reverse strand, counting down.
GTTTTCGGCTGAGGCAGTGCTCTTCATGCTGTGCCGCTGGAAGGACTTTTGTTCTACTTTTTTACTTTTAAACAGATATGATGTGAAATCATGGCAACAAGTAATTGTTTTTGGAACTGGTAGCAGCTACCATAACTACGCGGATGACACTCAGCTCCACATTACAATGTCACCAGGTGACTCTGAACCCATTCAAACCCTAAATCAATGCATTGACCAAATAAATGGTTGGATGTGCCATAACTTTCTCCAGCTGAATAGAAACAAAACTGAAGTAATTATTTTTGGACCCAAGGAGGAACGATCAAGAGTCAGCACACAGCTTCAATTAATACAGCTAGAAACTACTGATCAGGTTCGTAATCTAGGTGTAGTAATGGACTCAGACCTGAACCTCCAGGGACACATAAAGGCAATAACAAGGTCAGCCTTCTATCACCTGAAGAACATTTCTAGGATTAAAGGACTGATTTTGCAACACGACCTAGAAAAACTCATCCATGCGTTTATCTTTAGTCGGATTGATTACTGCAACAGCATCTTCACAGGTCTGCCTAAAAAGTCAGACAGCTGCAGCTGATCCAGAACGCTGCTGCTCGTGTTCCTCACTAGAACCAGGAAAGTAGAGCACATCACCCCAGTTCTAAAGTCCTTACACTGGCTCCCTGTAGCTCAGAGAATAGACTTCAAAATACTCCTACTAGTTTATAAATCATTATATGGCTTAGCACCAAAATATGTTGAAGACCTGTTGTCATGGTACCAACCACCAAGACCACTCAGGTCCTCCAACTCTAGCCTACTAAACATCCCTAGACTCAGAACTAAACATGGAGAAGCAGCTTTCAGTTTCTATGCTCCCCTTATCTGGAACAAACTTCCTGACGAGTGTAGAGCTGCTGAAACTCTGAACTGGTTTAAATCGAGACTAAAAACTATCTGTTTAAAATTGCCTTTGAGTAAATGATTGTCATATGTATGAAATGTGTTCTTGCTCTCTTGCTTTATTGTGCATCATGTGTAATGTGTGTTTTATGTGTTTTTTTTTTTTTTAATCACCAAATCATGTAAAGCACCTTGAATTACCCTGCTGTTAAAAGTGTGCTATACAAATACAATTGCCTTGCTTTGCCTCCAAAACAGACAAGTTTCCAGTAAATATATTGGGAGTGACATTTTGGGCATATCTGAACATTGGGTAGGACTTGTTCCTCTCTAAGTATATAACGACTACAGCCTTGATCTAGTCAAAACAACATTGAGCACACTGAATCTTCTCTCCAATAAAGTGACATTTATTTATAGTTTGCATTTTTGTTACATTCTTATATGTCAACAAACCTTTGACCTTTGATAGTCTAGAACAAAAACAAAATTACAGGAGCAAAATGGCAAAGAGAGGGCAACATACTCACCTGAAACTCCCAACCCAGTGTCCAACCTGCAGTAGGACCTAACATGTGAGGTGCCCCGTGCGCGCCTTTTTGAAATATATATATATTTTTACTTTATTTTTTTTATATTAGCTTTTGAAAGGTTTGACACTTAAATATAAAAAAGCATGCTGCACTGTGTTAATCGTACACAAATGTTGGTATAAAGGAAAAAAACTTCTGCAGGGGTGGCCAGCATTTTGCTCAAGTGGGCACTGACGACCTCTTGCCCCCACTTGGGGGCGTCGCTTCATTTATTTGATTCAGGTCTGCTGGAAAAAGGAATGCCCTGAAAACTTGCATCCATTTGAAACCCAAACAAGTTGTAACAGAGAGCTCTGTGGCGCAAAGGTTAGCACATTGGGCTTCTGGACTGCAAGAGGTTCTGGGTGAGTCCCACCAGAGTTTTAGCATTATGCATTTCTGAAAGCAAAGCCAGAGTTTTCCATCAGACACATAATGGTGGGTTTGCATGATGGGAAAATTGACCACATAAAAGGTTGTACTTGGATAAAAAAAAAAGTCTGCTGTGTTTTATATAGTTGAAAAGCACGCAGAACCAGCAATAGGACAACTTAAGGACAAGCCCATGATGAAAACTTCCCTGCTGCATTTTCAGTTCTAAAAGTCACCGGTTTAGTTCAGTCTGAATGTTAAGTTTTCTAGAAACCAAACAGGTGGTCAACTGGACCTCGACTGATTTCTAAGTGACTGTGTAGGCAGTCAGAAAGAAAGAGGAAAAAATAAAAAATACAGACTGGAAAAATGTCAACATGTGAAATCAGAGATAAAGCATGTACGTTTAACATACAGTAAAACCTTGGAACAATTGTTGACAACTGCTTGACTTTTGAGTCTAATACAGATGCAGTCTGTGCTCACCAGCATGTGTTTTTTATTGGAAATTGAGAATTTTTAATTAATGTTGAGACCTTTTTTATGAAAATGTTCCATCTTTTCTTTTGTTTGTTGGTTTGAGTGGATCACCCTAAAAAAAAAAGCACAGACTAAATAACATTGTTAGGTTGTGCAGCAAAACTATAGGGATGGAGAACCAGGGTCACAAGGAAGGCTAAAGCTATCCCAGCTGACCCAAATCACCCTCTTTATGGTCATTACAGATTGTTCATTAATAACCCAAATAGAGACAGTGGTAGTCTATGGTTGTACCATGGATGTTGTGGTTATTATAATTCTTTCATTGTGTGTGTGTATTTTTACATGGCTCTGCCTCATTCTAATAGGCTGGCTTATCCTGAGCTATCTCTGTAGTTATGCTTCTTTAAGCTTAGACTGCTGGAGGACAGACTGACGACTCGGATAGGGATGAGTCTGTCTACAGGATGGAGGCTGAACCTCTGGTGTCCCATCACCACTGTGGACTCATTCCGCTTCCTGGGTACCACCATCACCCAGGACCTCAAGTGGGAGCTCACCATCACCTCCGTCATAAAGAAGGCCCAGCACAGGATGTACTTCCTGAGGCAGCTGAAGAAATTCAACCTGCCAACACGGATGATGATGCAGTTCTACACTGCACTCATCGAGTCCATCCTCACCTCCTCCATCACCGTGTGGTATGCTGGCGCCACCATCAGGGACAAACAGACTGCAGCGTGTTGTGCGCTCTGCTGAGAAGGTGATTGGCTGCAGACTCCCATCTCTGCAGGACCTGTACACCTCCAGGACACTTGGGCGTGCAGGTCGGATCCCAGCCGACCCCTCTCACCCTGGACACAGACTGACCTGCTCCCCTCAGGCAGGAGGCTCCGGTCCATTCGGACCAGAACCTCTCACCATAAGAACAGTTTCTTCCCCTCTGCTGTTGGACTCAACAATAACCCTAAGTCTGTTCCCACCACCCGCTCTGTTTCAGTCACATGACCCTGTGTTGTATTTTTGCACCTGTCTGATCTTGCGCTGATCATAACCTTCACTCATGTATATATTAATCTGTTTATCCTATTTTATGTTTATTTATTTATTGCATGGGTAAAATTGTTTATTTTATGTTTGCACAAAGTAGCGCAGCAATTTCCCAATGTTGTGAACCTGTTCACACATATGGCAATAAAACCGTTCTGATTCTGATGAGGAACTGCTGTAAAGACGATGACACAACCCAGGTGATTTGTTTACTGTCGCTACCTGTTCGTCCAGGAGGAGTGAATCCTGGAAGTCAATGACTCAACGCAGTCTTCTAGTAAAAATGCTCCAGCTCTTTTCAAAACAAAATGCTTCTGTTAAATCCTAAAATTGCAGATCCTCAACTGGATGAACCCTTTTTCTGTTCGCACAGTAAATACTCTTTTAAAGATCCCCATCGAACACGCTAGTCAAACTCCACTGCTTGGCAGCTGGTGTCCTGCGAACTTTAGACCAGGAATCCCAGAGTCCATCCCTTTCAATAACTTGTTTGATAAATAGGATCAATTGGAACACATTGATAATTGAAGTGAAATGACTTCTTGTCAACTGCAATCACTGCTTTTATCAAGCTTTTTTCCTCATTTAGAAAAATCAAACAATTTTTCATGACAAGTTATCTTGTCCAGAGATGGAAAAAGATAAAAGCAGGAAACCTGAAAGTGATGTTAATATTGACTTTTTTTTGCTAAAAAAGAAAAGGTCTTAAAAAGGCATGAAATGTTTCACTGTTTTAGAAACATGTAAAAATTCAACAACACACATTTCTATTACTGCAGAAACCTTTGGGTATCTCCTAGTGGAAGGTATTGTTTGTCTTTGTTTACTTGTGAACTTCCCCATGCAATGCTTTATTTTTGCTCCAGCAGATGGCGCTACCGGATCAGTGAGACACAAAACAACACTCAGATATACTACATTAAAACAAATGCACTGGCTTTATTGGAATGTCAGATACCAGACTCAAACAGGAACCCGTACAATGAGCTTGTAAAACATACAAATGCAGTAATCCTAATACTTTTAATACCCCGCTGCTTTTTATTCAACGCACAAAAGGCAGTTTTAAGCTTTAACTGTTAGATTTGCATGCTTGTTACGATACAAAGCAAAGTGCTGAGCACGAGAGTGAACACACACTGACATTACCACGCTCTGGTGGGAACGCTCAGCATGCTCTCAGTGGCAGCAAGGATCGCCGTTTTCTCTGTACAGTTATGAGCCTCGGTCCGGCAGTCGGCAGCATATACTGAGGTCGATGTGAGGAATGGGGAGCGGATGAAGAGAAATGAAGAGGAGGGAGGGAGGGCGGTTTAACTGACGGCAGGTGAGGCATGCATACCACGAGAGTTCAATAAGCTGGTGCAGGTTGTGATGGTTGCTGTGGAGGTGATAGAGGAGGAAGAGGGTGGAGCTGCTGAACGGTGGAAATCAGAAGGCGGCAGAGGACTCTATGGCTTGGCAGATCTGGGCGAACACCTCATGTGGCGACCGCTCGGCGTCAATCTGCAGACGGAGACAAACAGAAAGCCTTTTAGGAACTATCAGGACAGAGGCTCACCTCCATACCTGTCGTGGCATTTAAGCACTCTCTCACACGCATGCAAGCACCTTCCTGGTGTGGCATTTGAAACGTTTAGATGGCTTATTTACAAAGGAGCGGGTTCATCTCCAAACAGAAGGTCTGTGATTTTTGACTTGGCCTAATGTTAGTTGGAACATCAGTGAAGTGTGTGAAGTCCACTGTGAGTCAGATGTTGCCTTCAAGGTCAGCACTGACCTTTTAAAGCAGGAATATTACTCCCAATTATTCGTCTGTGGTGTGGCGATGATAGAAAGCTGCTAAGTTTGTAGACTGGAGGGGAAGATTGGACACCTACGTGAATAAACGGCCTTCTGCTGTTGTATTTATTCACTTTCTTCTTTAGATTAAAAGGTTTGTGTTGCTTAGAGTTGAAAGTTTGAAGTTAGGTGGAGGTCTTACTGAGTGAAATAAGAAAAAGTACTTTCAGCAGGTAATTTAAAAGTAATTCATTTCTGGGTGAAGATTGTCAACAGTGTTATTCTTACTATTAACCAGCAGGTGGCGACTCCTAACAAATCAAAAACTCAGAGTTTAGTGTTTGGAATGAAGAAGAAAAATGCAGCTTAATTTATTATCTAATGAATCCCCCCCACAAACTTCATAGTCTCCAATTTTAGTTTCACAACTAACATGCTACCTTTAATCCCTGGGATTTATGGCCAGTCTTCTAGTAAAAATGCTCCAGCTCTTTTCAAAACAAAATGCTTCTGTTAAATCCTAAAATTGCAGATCCTCAACTGGATGAACCCTTTTTCTGTTCGCACAGTAAATACTCTTTTAAAGATCCCCATCGAACACGCTAGTCAAACTCCACAGCTTGGCAGCTGGTGTCCTGCGAACTTTAGACCAGGAATCCCAGAGTCCATCCCTTTCCCAACACCTGAACTGAAATAAAATGACTCGTTACCAGGCCTCTGCAGAGCTGAACCAGTTGTATTGCAGAAAGGATGCGTTTAAAAGTTGGACATGGGGGCTCCTGTTTTAGCCATTTCTCTTCTTTAGCACAAGCGTCAAATAATCAGGTCATTAGCAGGTGTGTTGGACCAGGGACACACCCAGGACTAGAGTTTGGCACGCCCTGCTTTAAGGACTAACCACATTTGTACCCGATCTGAACTGAGAACCTTGGCTTGCTGGCCTGTTGGGGGAGAAGCTTCTTTTGGGAAGGATAATTCAGAGGAAGGCCAGGTGAGCTACCATCCCATTGTTCTATCTAAACCAGTATTTCCCAATCTTGCTCCTCAAGACACACTGCCATGCATATTGTAGATGTTTCCCTGCTTTAACACACCTGATTCACATGATTGCAGTTCAGGAAAAGCCTGTTATTAACCATGAACTGAAATCAGGAGTGCCGAAGCAGGGAAACATCCGACTCGAAGTCAGAAATTGCCTTCCAGTCGGTAAAGACAAAGAACTCTGCAAATTCAATCAGTTTGCAGGATCAGTTGTAACGCCAGGGCCCTACAGATGTTTGCTGAATTGAAGATTTGTGTAAATCTGAATTTAAAATATAAAATAAATTACAGCAGGTTTTTAACTTTGTGGGTCTGTTCTAACCTAAAATTACTTAAAATACATCCATTGAAAGATTCAGATTTATTTATTTTAAGTCTTTAAAAATGTATTCAAAAACAAAAAAAACCATGAAGTTTGATAGGTGGAAAAAAAAAAACGCAAGAGTTTTGGGCAATATTGGAATTTGTCCTCTAAAGCTGGGATCACGCGATTTTGGCCGTCATAGATCTTTTCTGTCAACGTGAAAAAAATCATGATGAACAACTGCGCGTGCGTGTGATGCGCAGCTCTGTGGCCGTGCAGTGTGACGTGCTCCCCGACAGCTTATCTGGTGCTTGTACGACCAAAACCAGCCCTCGGCAGTGTCGGAAATTCTACTACGCCCCCAACCAATGAAAATGCACCCTGGTAGTGAGAGCGAGACGTCGTGCAGTTTGACCGCCTGAAATCTCGAGCCGTTCAGTGTGGCACACCTCTAGAGCTCGGTGGAGCTCGCACAGTGTGGCATGGAGCAGTCCCTGGAGACGGCCGAAAAAACGCACAGTATGAACCGGCCTTAATGCAAAATGCAAATTGAACCCATGGTGTTGAATCAGTAAGGAATTGAACCCTCGACATGTCTTACCGTGTGCAGCAGCCTTTTGCGTTCATAGTGAGCTATGACGGCATGGAGGTCGCTGCAGAAGCTCTCAGCCCTCTTCTGCAGGGCGTTCTCCCTTTCTGAAGAGGAGGATCTCCAGCGGCTCTGCACCCTGCTGGACATGGCCTCTGGAGAACAGCTCAGCAGGACCACTGCATCCGGTTCCCCCATCTGATCCCACAGAAGAGAAAAGAGGAGAAAACATCTCAGTGGATACATACACTCTCCTTGAGCATGTTTCACATTAATCCCCCACTGTGAACGTCTAATTTCTTCCTGTTTGCTTTATCCCACCCCTTGCAAATATCACCTTTAACACCTATTTATCGCTCTGACTGTGCTGCAAGACTGACTCATTCGCTTTCCTTCTCTTCGGATGGACTTTTCTGACTTTTCCCATCTTTTATTCATGTTTCTGACCACCTGTCAGGTCAGTGTTGGTCTGCTGCCTTGCCTTGGTCTCGTACTCCTCTGCCTGCCTCAGGTCTCTGGGGAAGCCGCTCACCACCAGACCCTTCCCCTGTCGGACCGAGGACGCCACGGCGTCAAACAGCAGCTCCAGCAGCAGCTCCTGGAGATTAAGCATGAAGAATTCATCATGTTATGAGTTTATCACAGCTTGATGTATGACTGGAAAAAAATAAAGCATGCAGGGGGTTCACATCCATGTGTTTATTTCCATAGTTTGTTGGAATAAATTTATTTTAACATGATTACTGAACGTTTATATTTCTAATGTACATTTGGAATCAATATAATTTAAAAGGCCATGAAGCTTCAAGGTTATTTACACTGAAAATCTAATAATTTTGATCTTAAATCTAAACATGAGAAAAAACTACAGATAAATCCATCCTTTTTTTTTTAGATGGATGAATCAATCAGTCAATGGACCAAATCTTATTCAAGATTTGTATGAAAATAAAGCTAAAAAGCTTGCCCTTTCTTGACCCTTAGTGCAAAATGTTTGGACTGGCCAAGAAGATGGTGCTCAGCCATCTGGGAGAGGAAGATGATTTCCCCGGTTGCATCTTGGATTTAGTTTTGTCATGATCCACATCTCATGAAAGTTGGAGGGTAAATATACACAGAGTTGTAGCTAAATCTAGAGCGTTTGCTTTTTTCAAAGCTCTTCTGCACCAAAATGGACTTGAACATCACCCACATTACTGCAGGCATCCATCAGTTTCCGGCTCCATTACTCCGAAATGACACAAGAAACTCAAACTTCTGCCCTTGAGACACATTGTGTAGCAACTAATGAGGAGGCAGCTTGACCGGATGCTGCCCAGGTCTGGGGAGGATGGGGGGGGGGGGGGTCATCAATCCTTTCAGCTGTCCTCACAGCCAGCAGTGCAGCCACAGTACCAGACAGAGCAACAGTAAGTTAGAATGGTTCTAATGGTGCATCGGTAGATGCTGATCAATAGCTTCCAGGGGAGCCTATACTGTTTTTAAGGGTCCTTAAGAGGAAGAGTCTCTGCTGGGCTTTTTTTAATGATGCAGGAGGCGTTTCGGTACCAGGTCAGCTCTTCAGTGATCTGAACTTAAAACTTGGGACTCTCTCCATTGCTGCAAAGACCATTAAGTCTACAATTATGATTCCTGTTGTTCTTTTGTTACAATGGGTGCCAATAAATGTGGAGTGTGCTGTAAACTACTTGCTAGACTTCCTGAATGAGCTCTGTTAAGGGACGCAGCTTAATAGAAAGTTGATGCAATTTTAAAAGTTTAGTTTGGTTCCTTCCAGTTCAATTGGATGGACAGAAGGTGGATCTGTACTGTTGTGTAATAGATGATGGTGGTCATGATGATGGAAGAAGCTGTGTGCTAAAATCTGTGCAGGTTTTATTTTACTTGATGCTTTTAGGTGTGGCCCAAATATGTTTTTTTTTTCTCAAAGTCAGAATCTTTCTCCTATAGGAGAAAGGTACAGGTACGAAGAGGAAGCTGTGATTTATGTTACAAATTCAATTAGTCAGCAGCAGAAAATATGATGCAGCGTAAGCATTTGTATTCAGGTCCGCAATCAAAAATGCATCAAATCATGAGCAGCACATGAACAAGTCAACTCTCCTGGTACTGTTATTAGTTTTTCACTCCCTGGAGAGCCACACATGACAACAGTTTATCTCACTGTGACAGAAAAACGCTCTCTGCTCCTGCAGTGTTTTTCTGTGAGCTATTCTGCTTTAAAACATTGAGAGGTGCACTTCGGTAATCCCACAGTGGGATTATTAATCCTCATTTTAAATCTCAGCTTCCTCTCTCTCTCTGTCTGTGTATATATATATATATATATATATATATATATATATATATATATATATATATATATATATATATATATATATATATATATATATATATATATATATATATATATATATATATATATATATATATATATATAATATAAAAAGCATGGTCCAGTTCTCATGTTGGAAAACACACGGGACACAGCCTTAATGTGCAGTAAGAGGCTTAAGCTTGAGCTCGAAAGCGTTTGGGATTTTCCCACCAAGTCGATAAAAGTTGGAGCAAATCTGTGCGTGGGAGTTTTTATGCAGCCTGTAAATCGGTTTAAGAGCAGACCTTATTTATGTTGTTCGGAAGCCTGATTGTTCCTAAAGCTTCCAGAGACATCATGACATAAAAACACAAAGAGCTCTTTTGTTGCATGTACAGTTATAACTAAATATTTGTACAGGTCTTACTTTGACATTTTGGAGCAGTAGTAGTTAAATTATTAGTAGAATCAGAATATTTAGGTATTAATATGACAAATCAAATCTCTGAGGTTTGTACGGTTTGTCTTTTTTTATGATTAGCTTGTCGAATGCTAGTGACTCAAATAAATTAAGTTGTTTTTTTTTTTGTTTTTTTTATTCATTCCTTCTTTATTATGAAGTGAAAACATTCCTTTCATAAATCTTATTTTAAAAATGCTTATTTTTATTTTATTTTATGAACAAAATCTCATAAATGCCCCCTACACCGACCATTCATGAGATTTTGTTTATTTGTGATTTTATTTACAGCTGCATCTAAATAAATTTGAATAACATCAGGAGTTTGTTTATGTAGGTAAATTTAAGAATTGGCTTTTTTGGGAGAATATTGTGTGCACAAACAAGGAATTTTACATTGTATTTCTGTGTTCTCAGCATATACAGACATTAAGTATAAATTGACAAACTTGAGGAAATGAAGATCTAAATGACATGTGCATTTAAAATTTTTAAAGATAAAGAGACTAAAAAATGAGGCTTGTTTTGACAGTCCAAATGAGCTTATTTTGTTTCCCAGTTGACTATCCAGGCTGTAAGGTGTTCATTGTGTTCATCATACAGACAGCTGAGGGGAAGAAACTGTCTCTGAGGCGCCGACCTAAAATCACACATCTAAGCATTGTGTTCAGGATGTGTGGGGTCTGCAGAGAAGTTACCTGCCCCTTTTCCTGCCCCTAGACCTGTAAAAGTCCCGTCTAGAGGGAAGTTCAGCCCCGATGATCCTCTGCCAACCTGATTGTTCATTCCAGTCTGGACCTGTCCTGTTTTGTGGACAGACCGGACAGACAGAATACTGCAATGTAGAAGATGACCCAAAAGTAAACCTCCCTTTTTTTTATTTTTATGTATTGCACAGTGATATATTGCTGTTGCTTTAGGTGATTACAGCTCACAGTTGATGAAAATCCCAAAGTTGGAGGACCTAAAACCAATGACAAATATTTTTTAATAAGAAAATTTCAACCAACTGAAAAGTATATCCATGTATTGAACAGCATTTGGGTTCTGTACTGGCTCTATTTCATGACTTGCTTTATCGATGCAAAGAGGAGATCAACATGTGGTTCTGCTGAGCTGTCCAGCAAGCATGGATTACTTTGATAGCAACTTTCAGCTTGTCTGTTTTGTTGCCTCTGGTCTCTCTCATCTCACTCTTGACAGTACTTGATAGATTTTCTATAGGGTTTAGGTCACTTTGCTGGACAAACTGGGACAGTGATAACCGTAAGATGGTCGCTACAGCAGGTACTGGTACTTCTGACAGTCTGGGTGGGAGCCAAGTTCTGCTGCAAAATGAAATCAGCATCTCCATAAAGCTCGTCAGCAGAAGGATACATGAAGTGCTCCAAGATGTCCTGGATCAACACCAGCAGATGGGATGGCATCCGAAATCACTGACAAAAAACTTCCCCCTGGATGTAAAGCAAACTCGATTCTTTGCCTCTCCACTCTTTCTCTAAACTCTGCGACATTGACTTCCAATTTAAATTCTACATTTTCGTTTATCTGAGATGAGGATTTTGGACAGCTGAGCCACAGTCCTGGGGTCTCATTTATAAAACTTTGCGTACAATCATTACTAAAACCGTACTTATGCTCAGCAAATTCTTTTTACTTATGCCTAGTAAATTTTAGATCTATCAAACTTTGGAGTACGCACAGCTGCACGCAATTTCCGCTTTATAAATCACACTCTCCCTAGAAATGTGCTCAGGTGTTTTTTGGTCATACTGCCCACTACACACCCACTGTCTGCCATAAACGGTCAATGCAAAGTGCCTAGTGAATATACTGCATTGACTGAAGCAGGCTGATATGGGGTATTTCACGGGTAACCCAGGTAGAGAAGGAGCAATCCCACAGAGACTGAAGGAGGCATGGAAAACCTTTTTTTTTTTTTTTTTATCAATCAACGTTTATCTATTTAGAGCTTTACTCAGCCAAAAGGTGACCAAAGTGCTTTACGTTAAAAGAAAAAATATAGTTAGAAAAAAGAAAATGTGTAACAAAACAAGATAAAAATATTAAAATAAAATAGAAGCAGCAGCACAAGCAATAAAAAAAATATAAAATTTGAATTATATGATTACTTCTTGTAGCAACAATAAGACTGGAACAAAAGCAAAAATGAAAACAAGTAAACTAAATTACAGCAGAACATAAGTTTCAGCACTCCTAGATATTTACAGCCTGACAGAAAAAGGTGCATTTTAAGTCTACTTTTAAAAAGTATCATCCGTGCAAAGTATCATTTGAGGGTCACAAATAAACGAAAGAGCTGCGAGTGACACAGCGTTGAAGCAGCAGAGTGCCCGACATAAAAAAGACGGTGGGGATGGGATGCACGGTTCCGGCAGGTCGGTAGATCTAAACCGGGCCCAGTTCAGCACATGGATCTAATAGGACTGCTTTAGGGAATCTTATTATTTTATTCAAACAGATCTTTTGGTACTAAAACAATTTTTAGCATTTACCAAAACATCTCTTCAGAACTATTTAACTAGTTCAGCCTCAAAGTGTATTGTTTAGAGCAGCGTTTTTTTAACTCACAGCCCTCCATGTTTAAAATGTTTTCCTGCTTCAGCGCACCTGTTTTCAAAACGATGGCCGATTAACAGGCTATTGCTGAACCGCAATCATGTGAAGCAGGCATGTTAAAGCAGGGAAACGTCTACTTTGAGGACAAGGGTTGGGTTAAACTGGTTTCGGCCATGGGTGTGGTCCAACTACCTCCTCAGCATGTCCAAGTTCTGCAGAGGTTGTGCTGGAGAACAATCATTTGATTCAAGGTTATTTAACCAGGGAAAGAACCAAAACATGCAGGTTACCGGCCCTTGAGGAACGACTTTAGACACCACTGGTTAAAAAATGCACCCATCAGGCATGTGCGCCTCCCCACAGTGGCTTCAGCTGCACACTAGAAGATGGAGACATGGAATCGCAAACCTAGGACTTTACTCGTTGTTTTGGTTCCGAGTTGGAAAACTCGATGGAGACTGAGCAGGAGCGGCCTTGATTGAGGTGTACCGGGAAGAGAGAGTTTTGATTTGAAAGCTGTTGTCGTGATCGGGCCAAAGCAGCTCTTGCTGTGAGAGAAATTGTCATCCGTAGGCCACAAATACAAAACAAATCCATAACAGGGAGGCAGGGAACATCACAAGAGCACAAATCAATAGTTTTCAACACTCTGCAGATGAAAGGACACTCTGGAGGCCTGGATGAAGAAAACGGCTTGTGCATCTTTATTTTTTTTTGAAAGAAAATAGGTCTAACCTGTGGTTCAGATTGAATCCTGATGAACATTTAGACTTTATGGTTTGGCAGTAAAGCATAAAAGGGGTTTATTATGAGCAGGTCTTTATTTTTGTCCTTGCAAAGCGTTTCCAATTCACAGCGCAGTGTGCTAATAAACTGAGCCAATAGTGTTCATCAGCATCCAATCAATCCCCCTGTGGTAAAACATTTTAGACCTTCTTGGCTTTTTTCTAAATGACTCAAAATAGCCTTAATTCTCGTCCTCACAATGATTTGGTGATTTTTATTATTATTATTTTTTTTTTTAATGAAACAAACGTCTTCCTCTGTTCAAATCGAGTGGTTGTTCCCCTTCATAAGCAACTTGTTTTAAACGTACACACAGACCTAGTCAGAAAGTTGTTTGCTGATTTTTGTGGGCTTCAGTTTGCTGCTAAAGTTGGAGGCACCTTAACGGAAGGCTCTCACGACAGCAACAGTTTGAAGTCTGGACTTTGACTAGGCCACTAATTCCTTTCCATTTTCAGCCATTTGTTGCGGTGAGTTGCTGCTGTATTTTGGAGCGCTGCCTGCTGTTGACCAGATGGCCTCACATTTGACTACTTCGCCACACAGAGGGGTTAAAACTAGACTCATTGACTAGAAGGTGCTCAGGTCCTGGAGTTGGCAAGCAAACCCAAATCACCACCCCTCCACCACCGTGCTTGAATGTTGGTGTCAGCTATTTGTGCTATGTTGAAATTTGTTTTCTTGAGATAGAAAGTAGCCAGCTGGCTCTACTTTGGTCCTATTTTTTTCATGTTATACACTGGTCCAGTAGTCTTGTGCTTCATTCAAATGCAACTCTGCACATTTATGTCACGCTGCTTTATTCTCATTAAAGAGACTTCTTGTTAAGTTCCTTGAGATGACATCTATTGTGAATTGGCGCTATATAAATAAACTGAATTGAATTGAGAGGAGGCTTTCTCCCCTGCTATCCTCATAAATTGAGCCATACTTGTCCAGCCTTTTCCAATTTTAGTCATAAACTTTAACAAACTGAGGGCTGTAGGGTCTGAGATTATTTGTTTTATTTGCACAGTCTGACCAATTATACTGGGATGTCCACTAATGAAAACACCACTTTCGATAGATCTTTCTCCCTCCTAAATGGTGAAGTTGTTTGCTTTATAGCTTGAGATGCACGAAGGAATCAGCTAGTGACCAATTCTACGCTCGACTGGTCATACCAGTGAACGGCTGGTTGGATTACTTAAAAAACAAAACATATCACAACCCCATTTGGTGAGGAAGTTGCTATTGTGGCTAGAAAGCTCAAAGCTATGATCGGTGGATTGCAACACCCTCCCCCAGATTGATGTGCGGGAACAAATGCTTCTGTAAGGTTATTTCTGGTGGGGGCGGTTCTCCCAGACGAAACATGCCAATATGACCAATTTGAACAAATGTGAATAAGCAGGCTCATGCAAAATTTGTAGATGATTCAATAATTTAAATCAGTTTTATTGGATGAGGGTTGCATCTTCAACATGCAGAACACCAGTCCTTGTGGACTGGAGCTGTCTACCTCCAAGCATTCCTCAAACACAGCAGTGAACAATGCAGTACCCCCTCCAGACAGAGGTGTTTCTTTTCTGATTGTGGCTTGATTTCTATACAAGTCTTAGTTGTTCTTTTTTGTATAAATTATATTGGAGCAAGCAGAACACTAAGAGGGGACTATTTTCAGTGGCGGATTGACACGTATTCACAGCTCGGCTGTGTTATTCTGACTGCTGGGTGGTACATGTGGGATTCACTGTGTGAGACTGCAGAAACATCTATTTTAAAGTGTTTCACATGTGACTCCTTCAGGATTAAAACATGAATCCTCACATACACTCTACACAGTTTCTGTTGTTAAAACAATAATTCTGGATTCTAACAGTGAGGTTATTTGTCACATATACAGTATAATGTGATTAAAATCTCATTTTGTGGAACTGAAATTTTAATTCTGTCTCTTCAATCGCACAGAGAGGCAAAATTATGGTGGCCCTGAAAGGTCACAGCACGCAACTTAAGAAAACACATGCAAATAGACAAAACACAAGCAAATTGAGAAAACATTTTCATCAATTTGACAACACGTGTGCAGCATTTAGAAAAATGTGCTGCAAAGACCACAAAACACCACATTAAAAAAATGCGCTGCAAATAGACCACAACACAACGGAAGTGAAGTGTTTCCAGGGGACACTTAAATGTGATGCACACGGCCGAATACGCTTGTTGTTGACACGGCTAAAGGCTAACGATAGTTTAGCAGCACATCACTGCAATAGGCTGAATCATGAGATCACAATGTTGAAATAAATAAAAAACAATTACTTTTTATCTTGTTTTCCAACACCACTGACTGACAGAGACGGTGAATGAGCTGTGTGTGCATCACATTTAAGCTTCCCCTGGAAACACTTCACTTCCGTTGTGTTGTGGTCTATTTGCAGCGCATTTTTCTAATGTGTTGTGGTCTATTTGCAGCGCATTTTTCTAATGTGTTGTGTTGTGTTCTTTGCAGCGCATTTTTCTAATGTGTTGTGTTGTGTTCTTTGCAGCGCATTTTTCTAATGTGTTGTGGTCTATTTGCAGCGCATTTTTCTAATGTGTTGTGGTCTATTTGCAGCGCATTTTTCTAATGTGTTGTGGTCTATTTGCAGCGCATTTTTCTAATGTGTTTTATTTGTGGTCTATTTGCAGCACATTTTTCTAATGTGTTGTGTTGTGGTCTATTTGCAGCGCATTTTTCTAATGTGTTGTTGTGGTCTTTGCAGCGCTTTTTTCTAATGTGTAGTGGTCTATTTGCAGCGCATTTTTCTAATGTGTAGTGGTCTATTTGCAGCGCATTTTTCTAATGTGTAGTGGTCTATTTGCAGCGCATTTTTCTAATGTGTTGTTGTGGTCTTTGCAGCGCATTTTTCTAATGTGTAGTGGTCTATTTGCAGCACATTTTTCTAATGTGTTGTTGTGGTCTTTGCAGCACATTTTTCTAATGTGTTGTGGTCTATTTGCAGCGCATTTTTCTAATGTGTAGTGGTCTATTTGCAGCGCATTTTTCTAATGTGTTGTTGTGGTCTTTGCAGCGCATTTTTCTAATGTGTAGTGGTCTATTTGCAGCACATTTTTCTAATGTGTTGTTGTGGTCTTTGCAGCGCTTTTTTCTAATGTGTAGTGGTCTATTTGCAGCGCATTTTTCTAATGTGTTGTGGTCTATTTGCAGCGGATTTTTCTAATATGTTGTGTTGTGGTCTATTTGCAGCGCATTTTTCTAATGTGTTGTGGTCTTTGCAGCGCATTTTTCTAATGTGTTGTGGTCTATTTGCAGCGCATTTTTCTAATGTGTTGTGGTCTATTTGCAGCGCATTTTTCTAATGTGTTGTGGTCTATTTGCAGCGCATTTTTCTAATGTGTTGTTGTGGTCTTTGCAGCACATTTTTCTAATGTGTTGTTGTGGTCTTTGCAGCACATTTTTCTCATGTGTTGTTGTGGTCTTTGCAGCGCATTTTTCTAATGTGTTGTTGTGGTCTTTGCAGCGCATTTTTCTAATGTGTTGTGGTCTATTTGCAGCGCATCTTTCTAATGTGTTGTTGTGGTCTTTGCAGCGCATTTTTCTAATGTGTAGTGGTCTATTTGCAGCGCATTTTTCTAATGTGTAGTGGTCTATTTGCAGCGCATTTTTCTAATGTGTTGTTGTGGTCTTTGCAGCGCATTTTTCTAATGTGTTGTTGTGGTCTTTGCAGCGCATTTTTCTAATGTGTAGTGGTCTATTTGCAGCACATTTTTCTAATGTGTTGTTGTGGTCTTTGCAGCGCATTTTTCTAATGTGTAGTGGTCTATTTGCAGCGCATTTTTCTAATGTGTTGTTGTGGTCTTTGCAGCGCATTTTTCTAATGTGTTGTTGTGGTCTTTGCAGCGCATTTTTCTAATGTGTTGTGGTCTATTTGCAGCGCATTTTTCTAATGTGTTGTTGTGGTCTTTGCAGCGCATTTTTCTAATGTGTTGTTGTGGTCTTTGCAGCGCATTTTTCTAATGTGTAGTGTTGTGGTCTATTTGCAGCGCATTTTTCTAATGTGTTGTGGTCTATTTGCAGCGCATTTTTCTAATGTGTTGTGTTGTGGTCTATTTGCAGCGCATTTTTCTAATGTGTAGTGTTGTGGTCTATTTGCAGCGCATTTTTCTAATGTGTTGTGGTCTATTTGCAGCGCATTTTTCTAATGTGTTGTTGTGGTCTTTGCAGCGCATTTTTCTAATGTGTTGTTGTGGTCTATTTGCAGCACATTTTTCTAATGTGTAGTGTTGTGGTCTATTTGCAGCGCATTTTTCTAATATGTTGTGTTGTGGTCTATTTGCAGCGCATTTTTCTAATGTGTTGTGGTCTTTGCAGCGCATTTTTCTAATGTGTTGTTGTGGTCTTTGCAGCGCATTTTTCTAATGTGTAGTGTTGTGGTCTATTTGCAGCGCATTTTTCTAATGTGTTGTGTGGTCTATTTGCAGCGCATTTTTCTAATGTGTTGTTGTGGTCTTTGCAGCGCATTTTTCTAATGTGTAGTGGTCAGTGTAGTGGTCTATTTGCAGCGCATTTTTCTAATGTGTTGTGGTCTTTGCAGCGCATTTTTCTAATGTGTTGTGTTGTGGTCTATTTGCAGCGCATTTTTCTAATGTGTAGTGTTGTGGTCTATTTGCAGCGCATTTTTCTAATGTGTTGTGGTCTATTTGCAGCGCATTTTTCTAATGTGTTGTGGTCTATGTGCAGCGCATTTTTCTAATATGTTGTGTTGTGGTCTATTTGCAGCGCATTTTTCTAATGTGTTGTGGTCTTTGCAGCGCATTTTTCTAATGTGTTGTTGTGGTCTTTGCAGCACATTTTTCTAATGTGTTGTTGTGGTCTTTGCAGCACATTTTTCTAATGTGTTGTTGTGGTCTTTGCAGCGCATTTTTCTAATGTGTTGTGGTCTATTTGCAGCGCATCTTTCTAATGTGTTGTGTTGTGGTGTATGTGCAGCGCATTTTTCTAATGTGTTGTTGTGGTCTTTGCAGCACATTTTTCTAATGTGTTGTTGTGGTCTATTTGCAGCGCATTTTTCTAATGTGTTGTGGTGTTTTTCTAAATACTACACACGTGTTGTCAAATTGATGAAAATGTTTTCTCAATTTGCTTGTTTTGTCTTTTTGCATGTGTTTTCTTAAGTTGCGTGCTGTGACCTTTCAGGGCCACCGTACAAAATAAAGAGTAAAACTGATGAATCCAGAAAAGTATTAGCAGATACTTAATCAAGCAAGTATTTTTCTAACTGTTCTGTTATAAACTTAAACTGACAGCTGTAGACTTTGAGATGAAGTTCCTGATGTTCTGAGTATTGCACGGTCTGACAATGGGGTAAATTTACTGCCCATCTCTGAGAAGGTTGGAAAGTATCAAAAGTTTTCCAATTGAACAAATTTTCTCTCTGTGGAATCACAGATTTCAAACGGTCTGGGAAACGCCTCGCAAATAGAGATGCACAGAGAAGTCGGTTGGTAACCCGAATTGGATGGTTTTCCGAAACTGCTTGGTTGGAAACTCAAAAATCAGATTCTATTTTTGGTTTTTTATCAATGGATGCACCACGCCATTTTATCTGTCACCAACAAGGTAATTCAAGGTGCTTTACATGATTAGGGGATAAAATAAAAATAGCAGTAAAACACAGACGAAGCAAGTAAAGTAAAAACGGCAATAAAGCAAGCAGCATACACACAACATATGATACATGGAAACATTAATCAAAGGCAGCTCTAAACAGATGAGTTTTTAGCAGTGATTTTTCAGTAACCACAACATGCTTCAGTGTGGAAGTTTCTACTGTGGGAAAAGCTCTGATCAGTGTATCCTTATACCTTTCCCAGACTTATGATCTTTGCTGTCATCCTTTCTACTTGTCATAATACTACCACACACCTGTACACTACAGAGCATTAAACTGACATACCTCTTGCTTTTATGGAGGTGGCCACACTCAAAGATAATACATAATTTAAAAAATGGCTTTTTCTATAAATATTTTTTTGGCCTTTTAATGAACAGTAAGTTGACAGGAAAGATTGAGAGAGAAAGGGTTGGGGTATTAAAGAGGGCAAAAATAAAGATGCAATAATCCAACAAAAGTGTCTTCAGTCAGTGGCTTCTTCAGATGTGCTGCGACACAGACTGCTACATGAGATCTAATTTCCATTTAGGATTAATATGTTACAACTGAACTTACACAGGTTGGACACGAACTGTTGGAAATGGGACACATTTAGGTTCCCCCCTTTTAGGGATGCACTATTTATCAAATTGATAAAAATCTACATGTGTACGCAGTATTAATATCACAAACAACAGCTTGGATGTAGGATAAGTGCACAGTCACATCACCAGCACACTGCAGTAGCTGCCTAAATTGGATTTGGATGGATCACATTTCTACTCTGAACGTGTGAATAGTTGGTGTGCAAAACTTTATTCAAAACAGTGCAATTGTACCTGCAGCACAATCACATAATACTGAAATACAGGAATAGTGACAGAACAAATGGCTTCTGAATTCAGAGAGAGCTTAGGCTCTACCTGACCTGGAGAACCTCCTGGAGATGGTTTCTGCTGTTACTTGGATCAACATTATGCAACGCTGGTCTAGTGAAGCTCACACCATTATCAGCTGTTAAACTCGCCCCAGAAATAATGAAACCACATTTATTGCTTTGTGGGTTGCCTGCTTGGTTTTCATAAACAAAAAACGTTTTTTTCTGGATTGGATCTTCTCAGTGTGTGGAAATGAGGACATCATATCTGGTATGCCCAATGTATTATTGAGTGTTTCCCATAAATACACCCAAACAACCATGCCAGCTCTGTCTGGTACACTCTATAGCCGATCAATCTCTGTGTAAGCCAGTTTAAGCTGTCTTGAGTGTGTGATATTCTCACCTCAGTTCTCCCTCTTCTATTTACAAAATTAATCTTTGGCAGGAAAACATGTTATCTAATTTTGCACAGCAAGGAGAGAAATCTTTCAGTGCTGAAACCACAATCTTTTATCTTGTAGCTTTTATGCAATAATAATCTTTCATGTCTTTGTTGACTCAGTTCTGCACTCATTGTTTTTCGTTTTTAGTGCTGCTGCAACATGTTTAAGGCGCTTGATTTTTCTCTCCAGTTCACAAATCTCTCGCTCTCATGTCTGCTCCAGACATGCGTTTCACTGACGTGATCCTGAGATGAAATTTTGTTGAAATCAGTTGTTTTATTTTTTTGCTATAGAAACAGTTCTGAAGGCTTCATTGGCTTTCATCTAGCATGTGTAAAGTCCAATTTGGTTTTTAGTCCTGAAGGTAAGTCAAAGTATGTTATTTATATAGCACATTTAAGCAACAAGGACATTCAAAGTGCTTTACATGATAAAAGCATAACTCAATTAACAAAACACTACTTAAAATGGCAAAATAAACAGCAGTAATGAAAAGCTCAACTCAATAATGTTCCAGTTGTTATTAATCAAAGGCAGCTCTAAACAAATGGATTTTTAGCCTTGATTTAAAGGAACTCTTTGTTTCAGCAGTTTTGCAGTTTTCTGGAAGTTTGTTCCAGATTAGAGAAGCATAAAAACTGAATAATGCTTCTCCATGTTTGATTCTTGGGATGCAGAGCAGACTTGAACCTGAAGACCTGCGTGGTCCGGAAGGTTGATACAACAACAGATCTTAAATGTATTTTGATGCTAAGGCATAAAGTGATTTGTAAACTAGCAAAGGTATTTTAAAGCATATTCTCTGAGCTACAAGGACATTAGAACTGGGGTGATGTGCTCCATTTTCCTAGTTTAAGTGAGGAAGTGCGCATCAGCTTTCTGCATCCAGCTTTCTGACTTTTTTTCCACAGAGTTGGTTCCAGTGCTGGTAAGGTGCCAAAGATTGACTTGGAACCGGTTCTTTGGTTTTCCACCACCAAAGCACCAGTTTCTTGGTTCTAAACCGGTGCTTAACAAAGCACCAACTACTTGCTGGGCCAAAGCTGGCGCTTGCTAAGAAACTATTTCTCCCCCGCCTGCATGGTACCTTTCTCTGCAAACGTAGTCGTCGCTCTCTGCGGCTTGTAACTAACCATTGACGATGCACCAACACATATTTGCAAATCCAGCAAAGTATGGAAACGCAACAGCAGTACTCGTAAGGGTACAATGGACTTCTCCATAGTTAAAATTGCTCTGTTTGCACACATCCTGTTTTCTTCTACCCTTTTGGACATAAACAGTTGCATTGCAAAGCTTTAGATGACGTTATGACGCAGCATCAACAAGGCCCCGCGTCAGTGAAAACGCAACCGGTGGTTTGAGAGAACCAGGGTAAGAACCAACTTAGCACTAGCTTTGGCACCAGTACCAAACTAGAACTGGATCTTTTTTGGTGGAAAATCCCTATGATTGACTTTTTAGGCAGATCTGTGAGAATAAGAAATAGGAAATTTATTTCCTTAAATTGGAAACTTTTTAACTGATTGGAATGTTTGTATAAATGTATTGAAATGACTTCTTGTTAAGTGCCTTGAGATGACATCTGTTGTGAATTGGCGCTACATAAATAAACTGAATTGAAACTGAAACTGAATTGAATACTGTTGCAGTAATCAGTTCAACTAAAGATAAATGTATGGATGAGTTTCTCCAGATCTTGATGGAACATTAGTCATTTAAATCTCAAAAACGTTTTTCAGGTGGTAGAAGGCGGATTTAGCATTTGTCTCCGTGTCTCTGGAGGTTCAGGTCTGAGTCCATTACTACACGTAGATGTCGGGCCTGATTAGTAGTTTCTAGCTGTATTAACTGAAGCTGTGTGCTGACTACTGATTGTTCCTCTTTAAGTAAAAAAATAATTACTTCAGTTTTGTTTCTGTTTAGCTGAAGAATATTATGGCAATTCCACAATGATTTGTTCTATGCATCTGCTCAGCCTTTGAATGGATTCATAGTCACCTGTAGACATTGTAATGCAGAGCTGAATATCATCTGTATCATCTCTTATGGTAACTGATCCTACTACTTATAATCTGAGGTAAAGTGTCTTGCAGACTCATTCATTTGACTTTTTTACATCATGTTCCATCCGCAAACTTCAGTGTTTAATTTTCCCCCAAATTTTTTTTTTAAAGTGTAACATGAACATTCATTTATCCCCCTTCCCTCCGATGACTAAATAAAATCCAATCCAGACAAGTGGTTTCAGAAGCCACCTAAATAGTTAAAAACATACTTAAGATTAGTAAATATGAGTACTGAACAACTGCAAAACAAGACACTGTTATCCACCTAAAATGACAGACTTGGAATCAGAAAAGCAACAAAGAGGTCCAAGGTATCCCTGGAGGAGCTGCAAAGATGTACACCTCAGGTGGGAGAATTCATTAACAAGGCAATTAGTCATGCACTCGTAACAGGAAGAAAGTCATATTAAGTCCAGCTACCACAGGACATTTTTTAATCAAGATGCTGGCATGTAACCCTGAACAAATACTGGGCAAACCTGGAATAAAATCTATTGGGAGCTAATGAAGAGTTGAGAGTTTCAGATGGACAGCAACAGCGAACATGCAATGGTTTTGATCTAAACATATTCATGTTGGACCTCAGTTCAACTAGGAATCTATGGCAAGATTTTGGAAGCTTCGCTGTAATATGAGCAAAAGACGGTTATACAACTGGACTCTGGGGAGGCTGAATATAAATGCATGCCACACTTTTCAGACTATTTTTAAAAACGTACTTTGTTCCCTCCTGCATCCATAATGTCCTTATTTGTGTTGGTCTATCACATTAAACCCTAATGCAAAGTCAAAGACTCGGTACCAAACTAACCTCTGGCAATTTCTCTCCTCTCTCCAGAACGTCCCGCAGGTGGCACCCTCTTTCGCTGTGACACTGCAGCTCGCTGCACAACAGGTCGCCCAGGGTGACGCGGCGCAGACCAAACCTCTCCTCCATCCGTTCACACTGCAGAGCCTTACCTGAACCCGGCCCGCCTGAGAGACACAGACGGATATCAGTCAATATCCTCTGCAGCCGTGGGGAAAAGACCCCCAGTGGAGGCAGGATGAAGTGAAGGAAATTGAAAGGTGAGAGAAGAGCATGGAGGAGGCAGATGAGAGGAAACAGGTGAAGAGTGTCTGAGTGAGTGAGAGTGCTCGGTTTGTGTGTGGGCCTTTGCTTTTTTTTTTTTTTTTTTTTCAAAAGAAAACATAATTGGATAATCATAAGGAAGCAACAAAATGGAGGAAGTCAAAGATGACTTGTCGGCTTTCTCTAACAAAACATACCTGCACTGCACAAACATTCTGTGATTGTTAAAGAATGGCAAAGTTATTAAATATTTATTATTCCTTTTGGTGTAATCTTGTAAAAAGTCTTGCAAATGTGTTTGCAATAAACGTATATAATTTAAATCAAAAGCAAATCCACTCTCAATTGATGTAATAATAGGCGCGTTTCCACTAGACTAGTTCTGGGACATTTCTGAGAGAGACAACCTGACGGGGTAAATCAGCCGCCCCGGTCCTCTCTGTCTTTGCTACAAGCTGCTTCGCCAGTAACTCTTCCAGTATTATAAAGCCGGTTGTTTGGGGACATCTGCTGATATAATTTCATGCTGATTAACAACCAATTAGAATGAGTTAACCTCAAGTTCAGCCCAGCGACTCTACCGCTCTACTATTGTGTATTGGTTTGTAATTTTCAAGATGGCTATAATGCCGAGAAGACTACAGGGGCAGTTACAGGACAAAAAGAGCTAATGGTTGTAGCCGCGGCCATGGAGGGAACACCTTTATGGCCAGTATGATATTCTGTTCCATGAGTTGGACTGCTGCGGGGGTGGCGTTCGTATTAAACGGTGAACAAATCTCAACTTAACGTGTTCTTGCGGCATACTTATGGCTACCGTCGGAATGTGGGATTCTGGAATGGTCTCCTGACCCTAAATAATCCACGAATGTTGTGTGTTGCTCTTCGGTTGTTCCTAAGGAATTCGTTCAGAGACCCTTTGGGAAGAGGGCTTGTGTGGCGCGTTTGTCTGACAAGACCATAGAGGCCGCAAACTTACGGACGGGCTACAAACACATGCATTCTTATAGGGCTGCCTTAAGGACGCTGTAGGAAATACTTCACAAATTGTTTGTAGCGTGACGGCAGATATTAATATGGATCATTGTGACGTAAATCAAAAGGAACATGTGTTGAGGTTATAATTGTGACTGAGAAGGTTTGAGATTTTCACAAACCTTGCATAGAAAAGGTGTTCAAAGTTGCAGCAAAAAAAGAAAGCTATTTCCACTCAGTTCTAATTTCATGAAATTCCTAATATTGTCCATTCCATTATTATGCACGTTAAATAAACTTCTTTTCTCCTGAAATTGTATTTCTGGTCCCTGAATAAAAGACTGAACAGAAGCTTTCCATTTGCAGCTTGTCAAATATGGCATAATTTACATTGTACTATCTGGCTGCTAGTCTTGAATACAGCTTTCCCACTCATATGGACCTCACCATCCTCACAGTGGATGGCGCCTTGCTTGAATTTAGATGCGGCTCATATTTTACAGATTATAAAACCAGCGAGAAAAAAAGGAGAGCGACATTTACATATAAATACGCATAATGCAACCATTTTCCTTTTCTAGTTGCATTCAACGTTTTGGTTTAAGGTCAGAAAAAACTCCTGCAGGCTGTGGAGACGGCGGACTTTAATGCTTTAAGGTGGCATTACAGGTGGAATGTAGTAGCTGGGTGAAGCAGTGATTTATCAAAAGCAGCCTTGAGCTAAGTAATAAAACTTGGTGCTTTATATTCATCAATATCCTTCTCGAGTTCAACTGTCGCTGCTGACATTCAACTCTGGGCCAACTGTGGACTCAAAGAGGCCCAGAAGAAATGAGGAAAGGGGAGATGATAGATCTGTCTATTGTACTTTCATCAAAAAGGCAATGATTTAACGTCCTCACAGCAAGCAGAGCATTAACACTTGTTTCTGAAAGAGCTGACACATCTAGAAGGATTACCAGAGGCCATAAGTGATATCAAATACAGTTAAAACCAGAAATTTACATACACCCTTTTTTTATTCTTTTTTTTTCTTACTGTCTGACATTAAACCAGAGAAATTTTTTCTTGTTTTTGGTCAGTGAGAATATTTAAGTCACAGATTGTGTCGGAAAAATCAGAAGTGTACATTTCCTCAGTAAGTCAAGGCAACTTTATTTATATAGCACACTTTCAACAACAAGGCCATTCAATGTACTTTGGGTGATTAGGGGATGAAATAAAAGCAGCAATAAAACAGTAAAGCATAAAATACATTAGAGACACAAAACATACGATACACTAAAAAATGACATTCCATTTATTATTAATTGCTTACTTAAAGGCGACTCTAAACAGAGGCGTTTTAAGCTTTGCTTTAACGAAACTCAGTGTTTCAGCAGCTTTGCAGTTGTCTGAAAGTTTGTTCTAGAATAGAGAAGCATAAAAACTGAAGGCTGCCTTTCAGTTTCCAATGGAAAGAAAATGTTTTGAATGGTGGTAACTATAGCTCTGTAAGAAAAATCATATTTGGATTAATTTCAGTTTTGTGAGTTGAGAGTAAAACAGGTTTTGAAAAGAATAAACCAGATTTTAAAAAACTAAATTTGGGTGTTTTGAATTCTTTGAGTCTGTGCAATAAAACCAGTCAGTTTAATGGAGATTTAAAGCGATCAAACATCCTGCCAGAATTATACCAGAAGCTTGTTGATTACAGAAAGTGTGTTTTCTCTGTAACTTGCTGAGGAAAACTCAACCAAAAATTAGTAGATTGTTTGCATGAGTCTGACCTTGTATTAATTAGAAAGAAATCCACAAAACTCGAACCAGTGCATCCAGTCTTTAAAGGTGACTGTTATTTATATAATTTCACCTTTTAAAGGGGCTATACGCAATTTTCTGAAATTCAAACTCATGACTGACACCTGTGGCCAAAAAACGGAACTGCTCTTCCTTTCTGCTCGCTCTAACAGCGCACGCTCCTACGCTGGTTGCTCTCAATCTTCGATCTTTTTCGGGCACTTATCAAGGGTTTAACTTTTTTAGTCTTATGTGGAATTACTGTTTGTGTCAGAGTTGTCCTGGGTCTCTTCTGTGTATTCGCATAATCCATTGAACGCAGTGGCGGCTGGCCGATAGAGGGCGCAAGGGCGCCGCCCCACCGCTCACCACTTGCTATATTACCTTGAATAAAACGTTTAAAAATGTTTCAAATAATATACAAATATTTCAAAATATATGTGCGTTTCTTTCAGATGTGCAAGATAAATATTTTATAGTTAATTCATGGTGAGTTGAGTTGTTACGCTCATCGGCGTTGTCTGATTGAGGACGTATTTCCTCCTTGGGCCGCAAAAATCTTTGCCCATAGACTCTCTTAAAAGTTGTACATGCGCAGTGGCTCCTCTTCAATACAAGAGATAGGATGATTTGGGGCGCAGCGGTTCTGCGCCCCGAGGGGCCGGGATTTACATATTGCCACCCTCCCGCCGTGGGGCTGACATCAAGCTGACGTCTGTCATACAGTGCAGCTGACTGCAGTGTTGCCAACTTAGCGACTTTGTTGCTATATCTAAGCAACTTACTATTTTCCCAAAGGGAATGATCTGCGTATGAGTATGCAGCATGATCAGACTATGTCCACTGACCAACCATAAACCTTTTTTGGTTCATTTCATCAACTCACAAACAAAGTTGTTTTTTACTTAATGTTAACTCAAAAGTAAAAAATAAATCTGCATGTATATCAGACCGATCTTTCAACGGGAATTAAGGCAGAAGCTTGTCTGTACTACAGGAATCGCACACCTGTGGTGCATTCAAGGAACGTTCGAAATGTATGGTGAGTTCAAAAACGTAGGACATTTAAAAATAATACCATAAGCAATAAACATTTGATGCATGCTAAATATGCCCTACTTATTTTTTACAAAATACTAAAAAACAAACAACTATATTCTCTCTATTAATTTCGTCTTCTTGAGAAAACTCAGCAAATGTTTTTTTTTTCTTCAGAACTTTACATTTTGTTTAAAAGATCTCTGATGTCCAGTTGCAATTTGATATCTTGTAAATTTTGTACCAGTTTTCTCAACAGTTTACTTCAGGCAAAATAATATATATAACATGTTCCACAGTCTCTTCTTGAAGACAAAATATAACATTGGAAATTAAAAGTAAAAGTAGCAATTTAGCATGAAACACACATTACACATGATGCACAATAAAGCAAGAGAAAGATCAATAGATCAAGAGAGCAAGAACACATTTCATACATATGACATCAATCATTTAATCGAAGGCAATTCTAAACAGATGGGTTTTTAGTCTCGATTTAAAGCAGTTCAGAGTTTCAGCAGCTCTACACTCGTCAGGAAGTCTGTTCCAGATAAGGGGAGCATAGAAACTGAAAGCTGCTTCTCCATGTTTAGTTCTGAGTCTAGGGATGTTTAGTAGGCTAGAGTTGGAGGACCTGAGTGGTCTTGGTGGTTGGTACCGTGACAACAGGTCTTCAACATATTTTGGTGCTAAGCCATGTAATGAAGTACTTTTTAGAAAAGGCAAAGAAGCATGAGCAACACTACATTACATTGTAATGTTGCTTTTGTTGTTTTCTTTAATGTAAATAAATAAATACAGACAGCGCGGGAAAATCCGACCCGACAGAAAATAGAAAAAATTGGATACAGGGTGATAGGTGCCTCCACTGTGAGCCGACAAGGTGTCAGTATGCTCATCAGGAGATGTTTGAGTCATAAATGGTCAAATAAAAAGGCTATTGTTACGTTTATTTTGAGGAAAAAGTTGCATATAGCCCCTTTTAAAAAGGAATGAATAAAATAACTGTACTTTCTGCTGACAAGTATAGTTACTGGTTTAAAACCGGTTAAAGCCAGTTGGTGAAGCTAATAGAAATGTCATTAGGTCAGCTTACGGTGAGGATTACAAATGGATGTCTGCAGAAATCACTGCATTAGTCCTTTTTTTATTTATTAAGTGTAAGCAGATAGTTCTGTTTTCACTTAGTGTTTCAAACTGAATTTGCAGCTTTTTAAAACTATTTTTCAGGGCAAAGCACTTTATGTTGATGTTTTGTAATAAATACAGTCAGGAAAAACCCCCCGATAAATTCTGCTAAATTATTAGATCAACCGGATCGGCTTACAGCAAAAACATCCAGATAGAAAAGACAGATCCTTGAAAGTCTATTGAAGTTTTTATGGATGGTTTCATTCTGCTTCTAGTTTCTCCCAGGTTTGAGAAACTGGAACACCAAAAATTGTGTGTGAACAGCACTGGCCATTAAAGGACACAAAGCGACAGAGGGAATAAATGAGAGAGAGGAAGAAGAACTGTGTTACACAAGGTAAGGAAGGTGGAAAAAACAAAAACACATTCCAGATCCTGTTGCATAATCGTTTCCTTCATGTTTCAGTGGGTAATATTTAAAACTAAATGAATTTAAATGATAAATGGGTTGCAGCAGAGATGGGCTTATTGCCTCCACTAATTGGGATGCCTCAGTTATTCACATAAGGGGTGATGTTCATTGGTGGCGAATGCTCTCAGGGTACAAGCACAGAACACACACACACAAATAGGATGGCTATACAAGAACGCACGCACACACACACAGGAGGATAAGTGACATGTTTAATTTAGGAACATGAGGGTTTGCCAAAGCGAGAACTGAGCCTCGCCCCCTTGGTTTCTAAAACTTTCAGGTGTTTACAACCAATTTTACCAACTGTAAAAGTAGTTTGATTCTGAGGAGAACCTCTTCAAGATTACGATCCCTTAATGTCTTTCCTTGTGTCAAACAGGTACAGTTAAAATCCACCCATAATCTAATGATGTGGATATGTTGCTTAATTAAAACAGAAACAATTAAAAACTCCCAAATTTGCGACCTTTTAGGTCATTTAAGAGAAACTGTAAATTTCTATCAATAGTGGGATGTTATGATCGTTCCACCCCCATGTCATTATTTAGGCTAAAATAAAGCCAAAACTAGGGAAATTGTGTGAAAAACTATAGTCCACCCCATAATGCAGAAGCTTGCAGGTCCAACTTTAGCAGCAATAACTTCTCAGTATGACTTAATTTTGCTCCAATTTTCAGACTCAAATTTCTAGATTTTTGTTCTGAAGATTTTTCTGTTATGCACATGTAAATAGAAGAAATTTAACTTAACAGTTTTCAAATTTGATTTACTACATTTTGTTTCTAAATAAGCAAAAACAAACAGATGAATTTGGCTTCCAATTTAGCTATGGTGTAAATGCATTTCTTTGGTATCTAGACTTATTTAGATCAGCTCTATTGCAGAATCTCTTACCACAAAAGACTTACCAAATCAGGACTAAATACAGGTAATTTATTTCTGTTTAAAGGAAACTGAAATCAGACCCAATCAGTCGCTGCAGGATCAATTTTACAAAAATACATAATTGGAGTAGTCAAAACATCAATTAGTCCATCTTTTAGTGTAAACTTTATCAAATCTTTGACTCAATGACTTAATCCCAGACTTGTTCAAACTGTAAAATGTCACAAGATGAAAACGTTTCCCTTCAGTGCTGCTTTGTTTAGCCATAGAATGGGATTTTAATTATTGTCAATAAACCTACAATTGAAGGATTGGAAACATTTTTAACTTCTTACATAAGATGTCAAATTTTTGTGCAAACAATTAATAATCTGTAGCTAACAGATTCATCAAATAATTCTTTAAATCCTTATGAGATCCAAGTAATTTTGGGGAAAATAGGCATAACGCAGTGGATGCTGGTTGGAAATAGCATATTTTCAAATAACAAAAAATATTTCCCAGCCGCAGGGTTTTCACTATTTGAACGTAAGGTAATTACAGGATTAAAATGGTCATTTCTTTGCAGATAGAGAAAACTGTAACAAATGGAATGGAAGCAAGAGTCGACGAGAGGATAGGAGACCGAAGCAAAGAGAAATGTACATAAAAACCATAGAATTTAACATTAGTATTTCCTCATAAAGCCATAATCTGGTTTTCTAGAAGAGCACTAGGTTAGAGTTTTCCACCAGCTTTTGTGAAAGTATGCAAGCAACACTTAAATATAAGAAAACTTTATGCACAGCTTTTCATTAAAAGCAACTTTTTAAAGATTTTTGAGTTGGTGGCCTTTATTGACAGATCAGATAGGAACTGGGCAGAGATATACTGGGGAGCAACAGTCTCAAGGTTGGGAATTGAACCTAGGACAGCTGTGTCAAGGACTATAGCTTCTGTAAATTGAGCATCCGCTCTACCGCTGCTACACTCAATGTAGCTTTTAATACAAGAAATAACATGCAGTTGGCATTAATTGTATAGATGACTGAAACAGAGCTTTTATGTAGAGCCTAGGGTTAATTTTGTTTGGTTGGGGAGCCTGTATCACTTTCATCTCTGTTAAAAGGCTTATTGATTAACTTAACAAAGATGAGTTTTCTTGGCTAATTATTATCATTATACCATGACATGGTTTTAGGTTGGAGTAATATTCTATTCTGATTTGATCCAGTAGGATGAATGGTGGGTTTGCATAAAGTAGATTTTTTCCCCCATCTGAATTTCCCTGATTTCATGGTTGCAACAATGCAGGGCTGTGGATGCCTTTTTGAAGCTGCAATGGGGACATTGACGACATTTCACTGTCAGAAAAAAGAACAAAGCACAAAATGGATAAAAACTAAATGAGTTCTACACTTTACTTCACTTTACTGCAGGAAGACAAGATTAAAGTAGAAAATACACAAGAGAAGCCTAAAAGTCAGTCCAACTGATAGATGTTAGAATCAAGCCCTCTTTACAAAACAAAAACAAACCATGGTTTTAAAAAAAATGAACCAGAATGAGCTTCCCATTACAGGTTGTTACGTTTTCCCATTATGTTAAACATGCACATAACTTTAGGGATGAGATTGTGGAGGTTCAGAATCACGGAGGCATCATATCTGGGTACTGGGTGGACCGTGCAGGAGCCTGCTAGTAGTCAGGGAAGCTTATTCATGAAATGTGGGCGACATGTATCTACGTGGCACTGCTGCTATAAAGGATTCTTGCACTTCTTTGGGTGAAAGACGAGGGATCTCACCAAGCAGCTGAAGTGAAAAATTTAAGCCCTACAAAACCCCACAGAATAACTAGTCAGTACATTTGTACATAGATTGGTATGCTATGCACTAACTGAGCAATTGGGCTCCCAGCTGTGAAAAAGCGTGCACGCACCTCCAAGTTGCACACATGGGGAGATTTCTGGGAGACTGAGGGAATTTATGAATTCTTCAGGCTGCTGTTTAAATGCAAAATGTAACTCACACTGCCAAGCAAAAGCCCCAGCAATGAGGAAAATATATTGGCCTAAAAATAACTTCTGTGATGGGTAAAAAGCTACATCTGAGCTCAAAACGCCATCCCTTTTTCTCATAGTTTTGGAGGCGCAGATGTGATCCCTGTGGTGCCAAGATTTTGTTTGGATTGCTAAGAAAGTAGTTGGAAAGTAAACTGTTTGCTAAGTACAAGCAGTTTTTCAAACTCTTGGAGATCCTGGACGTTGTTAAGGTGGTCCTGATCCAGTGTTTAGAGGTCTTGGGAGCCATTTTCTATTTTATACCATGGTATATTTACATTTTAGAGCTATTTTGGTTCTGTTTTAGTATTACAAAGCATTATTATCTTTATTTAGTTTCTTTACTGTTGGAAGAAGGAAGATAACCTCACCCAAGAACAAGTAAAGGTTCATTCTTTTTCTAGTTCATTTTTCTAACATAATTTCATAAATTTATTTTAACTGCCAAGCCTTTCTTGGGCTGTTGTGTAACACAATTTGATCCAATTGGATAAATATAATACTACTATATTACTGGATAAATGTAATAAACATTGTCAGCGTTTCAGCCATGGAGAAACCTAAAATATCTGGCCATTAAGACGTTCATTCACCATCCATGTGAGGAATCTGTGTCATACCCCTGCTGGTGAAGTGTTTCAACCCCTTTTCACAGAAACTAACAAGATAAATCCTCTCTGATCTTAACAGCGGTTTGTCTGAATATTTCAGAAACGGAGGCAGAGCCTAACAAAAAAGCTCTTGCTGTGCAGCAGCAGCAGATAATTGGAGGAAAATGTCAAATGGGCATAATGGTAGAGCCACTCAGTGGATTCTGATGTGTCTCTGAGCCGTTTTTATACCGCTTAATGAATGGTCCACTCCAACTAACATCTCCCTAATTTTATGACGATTTGTGGCCATGCAGAAAGTAAGACTACAAATTTACTGTTAGTACATGCTTTTCTCTTGGTCTGGCTACCAACTTTATTCAAAGATATCAGACCCATAAGGTGTTAACAGCTGCTACTTGCCCCTTCTGGTTAATAAATCACTCAATGTAAGACGAACTGTACTCTATAGGATCTATTTTCAAAAAGAAATGGCTAAGAAAGAAACTCGTTTCCAGAATAAACTCCTTGTAACTTAGCTCAAGTTGATTAGAGGAGCAGAATATAGCCGTTTCTAATCTGGTAGGATGTCTGAAATTTGCTGTAAAATTCTGTCGCCTAGTGGTTGACAAACAAGTGCTTTAACTGGCAAATTATTTAGATTCCTCCGTCCGAGACTGAGTTGCACAAGTATCAGGTCCTGACATCAACCTTCCCAATGACACTCCATTTCAGTCTGGGATATCTTAAGGTGTTTTCTGGCCAGAAAGGAGGTCGAAGCTCCTCACTGCACTCCTTTTGATGCGGAGGAGGATAGGAACTCACTCTACTTCTTATCTTTAACTCCTGCTTTCTGCTGGAGGCGTAAGCGGCATTTAACGTAATAGATGCGTTTTACTTGCGAGTTCAGCAGAGCGTCCCTACAGGGTGCGTTTTAGACGCGCATCACTAGCGAAAACGTTCCACCCAGCTGATCCCAGGAGATCACATAATCACAGGAGAATTGCAATGGCATAACTTAAAGCGTAGTATACAGGGGGGGAATGTAATTCTATGTTAGTAAGCAGCATAGGCTCACCATCCAGGTGAGGCCTGGTGTCACAGGTAGTCATCTTCTTTTCGTAGTTAAGCAGACGGAAATCTGCACGGGTCTTTTATTTTGAAATTTTGAGCTTTTTAATATTACTTCTGTGCCTGATTTCCTGTCTGGCCCGATCTAAACTTACACGTCTGGTGGAAAGCAGGAGTAAGGGTGAGACCGCCACCCAGCCACCCTACGGAGAAAGCTCATTGAGGATCTTATTCTTTTTTTCCATCTTCCATATCTCTTGACCAAAGGTGTGGGTTGGTATAAACACAATATGGTAAAATGAGAGCATTCCTTTTTACCTTAGCTTGTTCTTTATCACCACAGATTAGATCTGTATTTCTCCCGATGGTCTATCCATCACCCACTCAATCCGATCACTTGTGAGGTACCAACCAAGAAATTTGAAACTCTCCAATTGGGGCAATCACTTTTTTTGCACTTGAGAGCCATGACTTAAAAATCTAAGGCTTTCCTTCAGCTGTGAACCCCTCCAACAGACCTTTGAGAAAAATTGTTAACCTTAACCATTGAATCTGGGGACAGCAATTTTGGAAGATTTTAATCTCTCTTCCGGCAGGTAAACGGAGGGATTGCAGAACTGAGAGAGTTACTGTGATCATATGGGCTTGGATTGATGCTCTGAAACAATTAGAGGACTTTGGAGATGTAATGAGCAAAATTATGATGTGAGACAAGGGTTGGGTTGAACAATGGCTCTTCTTTCTGCAAGGCAACATTGCTCCAGATAGAACAGGCTTGCTGTAACCAACATAAGAGATGACAAGGGAACGACGGGTGAGAGGAGTAGAAGATCTGGCTGTTTCAGATGGATGATGGTTGTGCAGATGTATATTATTTATGTCTTACTAATATGAATGTGGCCTTGACAGTGATATAAAGCATCTTAGTCAGAAAAGACTAAAAGATGAAAGGATATTTTTACTTTCACCCAGGGAGACACAGTAAATGTCTCACCAAGGTAAAGTTTTTTCATTCATGAAGAAAATCATTCATGCAGTTTTCATATTGCAGATGGAAGACTGTAAATCTTCATGTAAGCTCATCAGTCATCCATTCACTGTCTGCAGCCGGCACAAGAAGATGCTGCTTGACTTTCAACAAGAACCAGGAGGTGGGAGCCTGCAGCTTTAGTGTTTTCTTCCGTCCACTGGCTTCCTGTCAGTTACAGGCTTGGTTCCAGGGTTTTCTTTGTGTTTTATGAAAATTAAATAATACGATCTTATTTAAAATTCCTAACTTAAATTTAAATCATTTTCTAATTTAAATTACAAGATGCTTTTAGTTGCTCCAAAGTCTAAGTATAAATGGTAAACGGCCTGTACTTGTATAGTGCTTTATCAAGTCCTGAGGACCCCAAAGAGCTTCACACTACATTCAGTCATTCACCCATTCACACACACATTCACACACTGGTGATGGCAAGCTACATTGTAGCCACAGCTGCCCTGGGGCACACTTGCTTTAGATGATTAGGAGATATAGCGCAATAAAGCATAAAAACACACACAGAGCATATGACACATAAAAAAACATTACTCAAAAGCAGACATGAATTTAGGATAAAGTAAAAATGGCAATAAAGCATTAAGCACACACAAAATAGATGAAAACATTACTCAAAGGCAACTCTAAACAGATTAGGTTTTTACCCGTGATTTAAAAGAACTCAGTGTTTCAGCAGCTTTGCAGTTGTCTGGAAGTTTGTTCCAGATTAGAGGAGCATAGAAACTGAAAGCTGCTTCTCCGTGTTTGGTTCTGATTCTAGGGATGTTGAGTAGACTGGAACTAGAGGACCTGAGTGGTCTGGGGGGTTGGTATAGTGACAGTAGATCTAAAAGATACTTTGGTGCTAAGCCATTCAATGATTTATAAACTAGTAAAAGTATTTTAAAGTCTATTCTCTGAGCTACAGGGAGCCAGTGTAAGGACTTTAGAACTGGGGTGATGTGCTCTACTTTCCACAAGCAGCAGCGTTCTGGATCAGCTGCAGCTGTCTAATTGACTTTGAAGGGTGAAGTGTCTTGCCCAAGGATGACTGAGGAGATCGAGGTTTGAACCGGCAACAAGACGAGCTCCTACCTCCTGAGACACGGTCACTCTAATAATAAGGTGATTGTGCCTTTCCTCAGAAAAGCTTGCTTTTCCATACAGGAAACTGTATGAGTTTAAAGACTCAATTTTACTCTGTCACTTTCCATTCAGATGCAGCTTAATATTTCAGTTTTATATTTTTTTAGGTCTTTTTTATATTTGTTTACTCTATTTAATCTCTATTGTATTTTATTATTATAACCTAATTTAATACTCATTTGATCCAACAGATTTTTGACATTGGAGTTTTATGAATTATTGTTTTATTACTTTTTTGTCACTAAATCACTGCTGTGTAATACTTTGGTTCAGCTTCTGCTTTGTTTAAAGTCCGCTGTGAATACATTTGACATTAAACTTTAGAAATGTAGAAACAATAAAGTCTTTGGTATTGACTTAATATGATAAGTTGACTAAATTAAAGGTTATATTATCCTGCTTTCTATCCTAAAAAGCTTTAAGTCACCTCGATGACTCTATATCATAAACTATACATAAATGCATGTAAGTATTGAGATTAATGGAGATTGCTTGAAAGAAATTCATCTGGAAAACAAGATTACATCACAAACTTTTGACATGTTATCTTTTTTCTATGATTCGACAGACATGCAGAGCACAGTAAAATATTATTGTTGAGAGAAAATCAATTTGTCCATTTGACGGTTGTAGAAATCGGTTTTCTGTAGGATTTTCACATTTTTAAGGTCAAAATCGCTGAATTTACACACTGCCTGTTCACATACATGAAAGACGCATTGAAAAGAATGAAAACAGAGTGTGACATATTTAGTCTTTTGATCAGCCATGAATACATAGTGAAAGTGCACAGGATGAGGAGGAACGTACCATGATGCACTGATAGGGGGCAGTGCTGAGCCCCATAGGCACAAAGGGCAACAGGGCAATTTTTCTACGCATTGAAAAGACTGAAAATAATCTGATAAAATAAAACAAATACAGTTCGAATAGAACAGTTCCAGGATGACTCTCCTCCTTTGTGATTATCACCTTTGATTTTAAAAACAAGGACGATTTCTACAAAAGAGTGACGGAGATATTCATGGTGATAGTGAATAGGCGTATGGACCTCAAACAAATAATGGTAAGATCCTACACAACTTTCAATTTACATACAAATACAGATATTAGCTAAAACACATTGAAACATAAAAATCTAATTTGACCTTTTGTTAAATTTTTTTTAGTTTTTTTGCAATCGTATATTTGAAATGACTTTTGAAGTGAATGTATAAACCTTGGTTCAGCTGAAGTCGAACCAAACTTGTCTCCTCTTAATTAGACTAACGCATCCAGATAATGCAGTTAGAAAAACAAATTTCTCTGCATGTAAACGTCAACACAGCTTAGCCAAAGTGAGCAGCCTGGGCACGCCTCCTTCAGGAAGTGATTAGACAGCAGAAGCGGGAACAACAACATGGAATGAGCAGCAACATGTGTAACGCAAACAGTACAGTACTTACAAAATGTACTGTGCTGCAGCGTTGTTTTCGTCCATTTCTTTGCTCATTGTGCATACCCTGCTTTTACTCCGTCTGCTTCACTGCTGCCAGCATTTGTTTAATTTATGTGTAACGCTATAGACCAACCAGAAGAATACCAACATGAAAGGTAGCATGTCGCCTCCCAGCGTCGCAGAGTCGAATGCACTTAAATAGTTAGATTTTATGATTGTCATGTAAACTGGGTTAAAGGCTCCCATTCTAGTTAAGCTATTAGCTTGATGTTTGCCAAAAGCTCAATTTAGATGTGGATGTAAACGTACGGACTGTGCATGAGTTTGAACAATGTTCGGTGTGTTTGTGGGGAGGCTTGAGTTCAGCGGTTATTTGCAGTTCATGTGGCCCAGGGGGAAATGCTTGCTCTTGGTAAAAGTGGTGATGAAGCTCCATCCAGAGGACAGCCAGTCGACAGGTGATGGGTGGGATATGAAGGGTCTCCTGGGATGACCCTAGTTTTCCTGAGGCAACAGGAAATTGATATATCTGCTAGAGAGGGGAGAGAACATCTTATGGTGTATTTATTTGTTTGACAGCCTTTCTGTCAAGTGTAAAACTCGTGTACCCCACACAGGGGACAGTATGTTAGCACACTCCCCTCAGAAGGATGATGGAAGACCAGCAGCAGCTTCTTGTCCGGACTGCTTTGTACCAAGACCTCTGTATCGTGGGTCCTGGCAGAGATCGAGCAAGATGTGGAAACCCAGGAATCTGAAGGTGGTAACAGTTTCCAGTTATTCTGCATCTGAGGAGAGGGTTGAGGCATTGTCTGTGCAGATTTTTTACTTCAGCCGGGATTCCCATCTGAGATAGGCCCAACCATGATGCCGTTATCTGCATATTTGATTATGGTGTTTTGATGTCGAATATTTTTTAGTGCACAAAAGTGTTGAACAAAGGCAAAAAGACCTTGTGAAGATGTCGACTGGAGCTACAA
Source organism: Valencia hispanica (assembly GCA_963556495.2). Classification (NCBI taxonomy): domain Eukaryota; kingdom Metazoa; phylum Chordata; class Actinopteri; order Cyprinodontiformes; family Valenciidae; genus Valencia; species Valencia hispanica. The sequence continues at coordinate 13,505,769 of OY747712.1, read as the reverse complement.
ACAGTGTCTCATTATCCACAGAGAGGGGAGGTTTGCACTGACATGGGCTCAATGGCCACTTGGAGAGAAAGAAGCTGTCATTCCAAAGGCAACATTACAGCCAGATTACAAATGCACAAAGTGACAGAGACTTGTCGTGTGTGCCATAATGACCTTGGTTGGATTTGGGGTAAAAGGGGTGAAACTTGCATGTCTTCATTTAAGAAGGCAGTAGGTAGCAGCATCATCTTGTGTAAGGTATTTATACTTCACTGGCATAAATATTTATTGGCTTACTTTTTACTTCTACTCCTCACGCCATTATCTGTACTTTCTACTCCTTACATTTTAAAAATAGCCTCGTTACTCCTATTTCATTTAGTATTTTATTAAAAAGAAACACAAACAAAACCTATCCAAAAAATGCGGACACTGGATAGAATTTGACTGCGGTTTGATAGTTTTAAACATCTACCGTTCTGACACCTTGCCTGCATGCGTTCCATTGCATACACTGCACAAAGGGGTCGCGTTTACCAAATATTTCCCATATTCGTCCCGTTATTTTAGAACGGTGACGGACAATCTGAAGGCCACATGTCATTTTGACAGATTATTATTATTATTATTGCCATTTGGTGCAGATGTGCGGAGATTTTTAAAAGCGCGGAGTACAAGTAACTGATCAATAATTTAATAATAAAAAGATTTGCATGAAGCCCTCTGAACATCATCTCAGACCTGGAGGCTGTTACCGGTGCGGATGATTAAAGTCGCACTTCAAAGAGCCCGGTGTCGTGCCAACCAGTCGTGCAAAAGGGCGCATGCTACGACATTTTTTGCTGCTGAAGCGATATGAAGCTGGGTTTAGAGAGTCTTTCTGACTTCTGATCTCTTTAATCAGAAAAAAGTTCGCTGATTTCAAAACGTTGGCTGAAGTGGAGCTTTTAGTTCCTGTCTCCAGTGTGTCAGCGTGGATTCAGCTTCTAGAACAGTGGTTCCCAACCCGAGGTCCGTGTGCCCCCAAGGGGGTCATTAGAGATTGCAGGGGTCTGCACAATTTTGTCTGTGCTGAGGTTGTTACACTTCTGATATATAATGCTTCATATCTTATACACTTGGTGACACACGGAAAGAAAGAAAAACTGTATAGATATTGATATAAATTATCTTGAGTCATCTTTCTGTCTTAATGACGTAAACTAATTAAAGGTAAAAACAGAATATGTAAAAAAAATCAAACCGTGTTTAGGTCAGACCTGATGACTTAAATTAAATAATAATAAATTGTGATTTTTGTTCTGTTTTTATTTACATTTTTTGTGTGTAGGTGACCTCTAGCTGTGTATTACACAAACCACTTCACAATCCAGCCAGGACAAAGCAGACGTATGTTACCAAGTTCAAAGATGCCGGTGGTAGAGACTCGGGCAAATGCAGCATTACAATATTTATATGGAACTAGTCATCATATCTTCGACTCCATGAAACACTTATTAATGTCCAGTAGTCGACATATAGTTGTTTAATGTATTTGCATTGCACTAAATACATAAATTTTATTGGACATATATGTAGCTGAAACAGGTAGCCTAGTGTATCCCAAATGTTTCAATATTAACATTTTTATATAACATAATCATTATGGCCTTAAGTAAACTTTTTTTTATTTTATTAAATTTTTTATTTGAAAAGGAGGTACAATACATATTAATGAACATTTTCACAAATGTAAATATGTCAGATTATAGTCTTAGGCTATTTCGATCTGCAGACCCCCTGGCAGGTTGGTGTTACAAGCTAATAGATACATACGGAGACACTATATACAAACTACTGTATATACAGTGAGACAAGAACAGTGATCACATAGTGTTAAAACAATCAATAACAACAACAGTGGACACGAAGGACAATATAGAAAACAGAAACGCATCGACTGCATTGCACAAACCACAATTTTGCACATGCCCCGTCTGTGCTGATATTGCACTGACCCACATTACACTGACCCCTATTGCACAACCTATGATATACTTACTCTTATTGCACAACCCATATTACACTGACTTTTATTGCACAACCCGTATTTCACTGATAATCCTATCCCTTTTTGTAATGCACTAACTCTATTTGACGTCTGATATATAAGGATTAACTATACATGATCAGATGTTTGTGTGTCCCTCAGCCACACTTTTAAATGACTCCTAAAGGTAGGAAGACTTGTGCTTTCCCTCACTGACAGTGGAATACTATTCCAGAAGCTCACTCCCTGATATGACGGGACGTTCTGAGAAAAGGCGGTCCGCCTAAATGCCAATTCACAATCACCTCTCACAGTGGCTCGAGTCACTCGAGACCCCGCAGCACTGCTAGACTTTTGTTTAATAAAATCACTCAATGGTGGAGGCGCCAGACTATGTATAACCTTGTAGATTAGATGGGCTGATTTAAATAATTTGAAATTAGCAAAGTTTAGAAACGTATATTTATCAAAAATTTGACAATGATGGTATGATGAAGGTTTCTTTTCTAATATTTTCAATTCTCTTTTGTAGCACACTTCGATTGCCCCAATAGCAGCCTGACTAGTATAGGACCAACTTGGGATACAGTACTCAATATGAGCCAGTATCATAGAAAGCAGGAATGTAATCGCTGCTGTATCCATTAATAAAGTGCAAATATGTCTAAAGTTCCGTATATTAACATTAACAGTTTTCACTACTTTTTTAACGTGTTAAAAAAAAAAAAATTTCGAGTCTATTAGCGCCCCCAGATACTTAAATTCCTCACAATTAATTAATTCTTGTCCACCCAAGCGAACTTTTACTGCGAACCTTTGGGGAGAAGTGTGGCTTAAACTTTATTCTTTAATGTAATTTTTTAAATTACATTACTTTTACTTTTATACTTTAAATAGTTTTGAATCCAGTACTTAAAAAAAAAAAAGGTTTTGTGGCCACAGTGGCCTTTATTTAAAGTGGCCAGGCTTACAGAAAGGGGAGAGACATTTGGCAAATGTCCCTGGGCTGGAATCGAACCCGGGACAACCGCATGGAGCACTAAGGCCTCTTAACATTGGGTGCCCATCTTAACCGACTGTGCCACGCGATGCCCCTTGAATCCAGTACTTTTTAGTATCTATACTTCTACTTGAGTATTGAATGTGAATACTTTTGAAACCTCTGGTCTTCCTGCAGGAGAGAGTGGTGCATAAAAAAAAAAAAAAAAAAAAAAAGATGGTTACGTTAGGAACAAACATTATGTGGAAATATTGAAACAAGGGTGGCTCAGGAAGAAGGATTAACAATGACCCAAAACATGCCACCAAATTAGTTACTAAGTGCCTTAAGGACAACAAAGTTCATGTTTTAGAGTGGTCATGAAAAAGTCCTGATCTGAGTCCTATTGAAAATTTGTAACCAGTTGAAAAGGTGTGTGAGAACAAGGCCATCAACAAACTTGACTCGGTTTCAGCAGTTCTGTCAGGAGGAATAGGCCAAGATTCCAGCAAACTGTTGTTAGAAGTTTGTAGATCTTCCCCAACCCTGCGGGCACCCCGGCCGGCCAGGAGGAGGCAGTATACAGGAGGAGGCAGTATACAGCCCCAAGACTAGTGCATGTTTTTGTGGGAGTAGCTCACATTAGCTGCTCAAGGGAACACGGGGAGAACATGCAAACTCCACACAGAAAGGCCCTTTCGCCAACCCCACCCAGGGTGTGGGTGCCGATGATGTGGGGGAACAAACACACCCTCAGCACCCACAGCGTCCCCGGCGGTAATCGAACCAGGGACCTTCTAGCTGTGAGGTGAGCGAGGCTACCAGCTGCGCCACCGTGCCCCCTGCAAGTCATATAGTTTAAAGATAGTTCCACCAAATACTTTGGAAATTTAAAAATGTTAAAACTTAAAAAATCTAACCATATCTCTCATTATTCTGACATTTAGCAAACAGAAATTATAGTGATTATTCTAACTGACCTAAAACAGGAAAAGTTGAGTCATATTTACAATCAGACTGGGGCTGCATGATATTAGAAGAACTGAAGTATTACTGTTGAATAATGCAGTGACAATGCTGATTGTGATTAACCCACATTTATTTCTTTTTTACAATCCCAATGTCCCTACCGCCCTCCTTAAACTTCAGGATCTTGGCAGCTGAAGTATGTATCACTTGTGGGCATAAAGGACAGTGAGAATCCATCCCAGGGGCCAAATATATTTCTAAGAAAACGGCTTTCTAATGCACAACGCTAGACATTTATTAATCCATCAAATATTGCTTCCAAATATGCAATCACTAAAAATTCAATTATTGTGGTACGATATATTGTGGAGCTCTAATGGCATGTTCACACCGGTCAGCGCGCCCAGGCAGCAGGGCAGCTAGAGTACATGCAAGTCTATGGTATCTACGCATCTAATGGGCGCCAAGCTGCCCCCCAGCAGGTCGCGCGCATTGGCGCAGCCGGCGCCAGCGCGTCCACGCGGCTGCTGCCCGGATGCGCTGTCAGACCGTCGGAGGAGCTGCTGCGTGAAGTTGAGAAAACTGACGTAATGACGTGATGCGCTGATGCCCCGAGGCGCCGACGCAGACTACAAAGTGTGCAAGCAGCTGGGTTTTAATTTTAAAGCGTCGACTTTTGTCCGTTTGAGCGATTTGACGCCTGGACGCGCTGACCGGTGTGAACGTGCCATTAGACAGAGAGAAAAAGGCTGGCTTTTTAATAGTATGTTGATACCTTTTTTCACTGTAAAATAAATAAATCTAAGCATGAAGCAATCATTAAAACATCTAAAAATGCATTTAGTCTTAACTTCAGGATGTTTTCCTATTAAAAGTTGCTTCATTGCCCTTTTTTTCTTAACCCAAGCTGGTTTCATCATGTAACAATAAAACCTGTTCTGTCCCGATGGACCTCAGGGAGAACCTCTGAGAAAAAACATCACCAATTAAGCCTCCAGAAATGAACATAAATGTGTCCTTTTTCACCTGAACTTCGGCTTGAAAGAAGTAAACAGTCAACAGCTGCTCATTATAGCCTTATTATAATGATCTAAGGCATTGGTAGAGAAAGGCTGTGCTGGTACTTTGGGTATGTGAATATTTTGGAGTTTACATACCCATCATGAAGATGACCTTTGGTTTCTTCTTTTCTTTGCAGGAACCTGTCAGAGGAAGAAAAGATTAATTATGTTCAAACATGTGATGCAGACAAAGACTTTTGTTGCCTTTTTGATTATACTTTTCATTCTATGATCTCATAAACACATTTTTATCATCAAGGCAAATGACCTCTCTAAATCTGTCCATTCTGAAGCTTAAAGTCAAGCCTGGACCCTTGAACTACCCAATAAAGACCTCAAAGTCAGATATAGGCACAAAACCCAAACTTATCCTCACAGGGGTCATGTTTGGTCACGTTAGAGAACTTTTAAATTGCAAAGAATTTACCTGCTTTTCTTTTCAGAGTCATTTTTTAAATATCCAGTGATAAAAATGCAAAACTAAGTAAATACAGATGGTCAGGGGCTCAAGTTGTTTTTATAGCCAGGAACAATAACCATAAACATGGGTGTGGTTTGAAGATTGCTAGGGAGAATAAATATTCGTCCGCTTGATGTTTCATTACAATATGCACTACGGTGTAACAGTTGTTGAAAATCATATCTTTATTCAATCAATAAAAATTGAAAGCAGATGTACTTCATCTTGTTTTTCAAATGGTTGTCAAAACTATCACTAGGCTGTTGGCTGCATGGGAAGGAGCAATATAATCCATATTGTAGCACAAAGAACAATGTTAGTTACATTAATAGTAAAGCGTACTCGCCCCAGAAGAAGAACGGGCAACAACAACAAACATTTCCTTTGTAGCCCTTGCCATTCTGTGGAGAGAAACTTCAACATCACTACAGTTCAGACTCCCGTAACGCGGCAGATCAACCGCGGGTGGAAAAATACATTAACATTTGTCTTTTAAACTAAAAATACATAAATTAAATTTCACGGGTCTGGGGGAAAGTTTTTTTTAATGCAGGCGGGCTGTGGCTGTGTTTTTATATAAACTGTGTTAATTTATTGTATTGGTGGAAAGAATATGTAAGAATATTTCCCAACTTTTCTGTGGCTGATTTACGATTCAGGAACGGAGAACACTACAGTTCAAGCTGGGGACTGTGGATGATATTTTGTTTCTGCACAACAATTCCAGAGAAATAAAAGGGAAGTTATTCATTGTAACATAATCACCATTCAATCAAGGGTCGCGTTATTTTCCGTCTTCGACATGTTTTTTAAACTGTGGCGAAGAAAATCTAAAGACCATCCTCATTTTGACAGATTAAAGTTTACGCCTTTGTGCAGACATTTTCAACTTTATGCACAGAGTTTAAGTAACTTAATCAATAAAAAAAAGATTCCAATTAAAGGACTGAGCATCATCTCAGACCAGGACAGCCCAATGCATCTCGCTTTTTGAGCTCCGCTAACAGCACCATGGAGAGTTACAGAGGCTTTGGAGTGCGTAGCTGCTGACACAGACCGATCACGGGTTTCAAACGAACGAGTCGGGTCGGGATTTGATCTGGAGATAACCACAGATACAGGCCAGGTCAGGTTCAAAAATCATCTTAAAGAGTGCGGTTTGTTAGAACTGTGCAGGACTCTGCTGCAGTTAACCATATTTTACTGCAACTGTTTTATATTTAAAACATACACGAGAGACAAATGAGCCTTAAATTAAATATGCAAGGAGAAATTCTTAAGGGAAAAAAAAGTTTTTAATGCAGCTTTGAAGACGAACCAGTCGCAAAAATTGTCGCATGACTGGAAAAGGGGTTAAAAATGGGCCACAAATCGCACAGTGAATGCCCACCTTGCTCCCTGGGGGATGTGCGCACAGACCTGTGCCATCTGTGCATACATGCATGGAGCAGGTGAAGCTGCGTATATAGAAAACCTTGCAATAAAGAGATATGAGTTAATCAGTTACCTGTTGATACTGTACCCACTTTTGAATGCGAGTCTATTTGAAAGTAGCATCAACCTCAGCAAGGACTGCTGGAGCATTTGCGCATACAGTATACAGCCATGTTTCTTTCTGTACTGGAATACCAGTCAGTTTGGATACTGATGACACGGAAATTGTGCTGGGAGTACAAGTGGATGTTAGATCTGCGCTGGTAAAAAATTCTGCATCAGGTTTATAAAAGTGGTGGGGACAAAACCATCAATCATAAATATAGCCGGGGACATGAGATAGTGGGCCGACGAGTCAACTATTGACACGTTTGCCTCACACCAACAAAGGACCTGAGGTTAAATCCCAGCTGGGGTCTTTTTAGGCAGGAGTTTGCATGTTGACCCAGTGCATTCATTGGCACCCCACTGACTGGTGGCCGTCCCCTCGCTCGCAACCCGACAAAGATGAAGTGGACATTAAAGAGCAATGCACAGAGACTCAGCACCAGACTCTCCACTGGGGCATATACCTTTTATGGAGTGGTTGCAAGGGTCTAGCTATAACCAGAGTGAATGACCAAACTGTATAGATTCAGTGGAAAACTACAGAAATGTTTTCTTGACAAAAAGATTATTCTCAAAGGAACGCGCTGGTTAGATGTGTAGTTGCTTATTACTCAAAGTTCATACTTTCACCAAAGATCTAACCATATGTGAAGTTGTAACAGTTAAGTTGGCAGACTTCTCTTCACCCACCACACTAAGGTTCTCTTTAGAAATGAGAAAGGAGAGTTATGAGGAATCATGGCTTCGAGGGAAGGAAGATGTCTGAGGGAGGGGGCATAGACTGTCACTCAGTTCAAGCAACAGCTGCAGCAGGAAGCTGGAGTGGGGAGTCAACAGTCAGACCATTGAGCCGATGACGGGAGTTCGGTTATGAAAAGGCAACGAGTTTCACTGCAGAAAGAAAATGTTTTACATTGTTTTTACACCTTTAAACAGATATATTTTTACACCTTTATATCTACATTTTAATACTTGTTTCCTTTATGCAATGTTTTAAGTTTTTGACATATTAAGCTCACTTTTGTTTTTTCTTTTCTTTTTTTCTTTTTATCCTGCCTGAACTTTGGATTGCCTGGTGTATAAATGGTGCTATATTAAAATGATACCAAAATGATCACAACTGTATAAATATAAAAAACATTATAAAATAAGCTCCGAACAGTTTTAACTAAATTGCCAGCTGACTTAATATTGAAGTTTAAACAGTCTAAGTTTAGGTATGAAATGTTAGGCATTTTAATTTCTAATTTCAACCAACATTGCAGCCTCTCTGCATGATATTCATGCAAATCTTCGACCAACATGCCTCATGAATGCAGAGTTTGTTCTCCTGTCAGTCTGCTGAAACTGCTGGAGACACGAGGAGATCAGGCCTGACGAGCCTCCCCAGATATCAACGCGTCAATACTGTTGATGCAGAGCGACACACTCACACTCATCGTAGGGTGAAGTTCATTCATGGATCTGGTCAATAACGTTAAAACCACACGACACTTGTGGCATTTCCAGAAAAAGGGCAGTTTCTAATGAAATCAGCAGCTGGGATATGATAGAGGACAGAAGGTATGGCGTACAAAATGTTTTTTTCCCCTCATTTTTAATAAACCTGTCTAATAAACTTACTTTCTGTGGCTCCTTCAGCATATCCGATCTCATCTTCTTCATCAGCCTGCAGAAGGAGAGAAGTTGAGATGTTAACTGTTGTGTTTTAATCTGATTCTTTTGCTTTAGAAATTCAGACAGCTTTGAAAGAAGTCATAATTAAATGTAAGTTCAAATATTGGCTGTTGATTGCGTCCAACTTCAAATGTAAATTGTTTTATTAATCTTCATTATTCCGAGCCGCATCCCCCTTGGATGGTTGCTGAGGCAAAAACTCGGGCGTGGGAGGAGTTTGGAGAGACCATGGAAAACGACTTCCGTACGGCTTCGAAACGATTCTGGTCCACCATCCGACGTCTCAGGGGGGGAAAGCGGTCTGCCACCAACACTGTTTACAGTGGGGATGGTGTGCTGCTGACCTCGACGCGGGACGTTTTGGGTCGGTGGATGGAATACTTCGAAGACCTCCTCAATCCCACCGGCACGCCTTCCAATCTGGAAGCAGGGTTTGGGGACTTGGGGTCGGGCTCTCCAATCTCTGGTGCCGAGGTCACCGAGGTCGTTAAAAAGCTCCTCGGTGGCAGGGCTCCGGGGGTGGATGAGATTTGACCGGAGTTCCTCAAGGCTCTGGATGTTGTGGGGCTGTGTTGGTTAACGCGGCTCTGCAATATTGCGTGGACATCGGGGGCAGTTCCCTTGGATTGGCAGACCGGGGTGGTGGTCCCCCTGTTTAAAAAGGGGGACCACAGGGTGTGTTCCAACTACAGGGGGATCACACTTCTGAGCCTCCCTGGTAAGGTCTATTCAGGGGTTCTGGAGAGGAGGGTCCGACGGATAGTCGAACCTCGGATCCAGGAGGAACAATGCGGTTTTCGTCCTGGCCGTGGAACACTGGACCAGCTCTACACCCTCAGCAGGGTCCTGGAGGGTGCGTGGGAGTTCGCCCAACCGGTCTACATGTGTTTTGTGGACTTGGAGAAGGCGTTCGACCGTGTCCCTCGGGGGGCCCTGTGGGGGGTGCTCCGGGAGTATGGGGTACCGGGCCCCTTGATACGGGCTGTTAGGTCCCTGTACGACCGGTGCCAGAGTTTGGTTCGCATTGCCGGCAGTAAGTCGGGCTTGTTTCCGGTGAGAGTTGGACTCCGCCAAGGTTGCCCTTTGTCACCGATCCTGTTCCTAACTTTTATGGACAGGATCTCTAGGCGCAGCCAAGGCGTTGAGGGGATCCGTTTTGGTGGCCTCAGGATCGGGTCTCTGCTTTTTGCAGATGATGTGGTCCAGTTGGCTTCATCGGAGCGTGATCTACGGCTTTCGCTGGAGCTGTTCGCAGCCGAGTGTGAAGCGGCTGGGATGAGAATCAGCACCTCCAAATCCGAGGCCATGGTCTTGAGCCGGAAAAGGGTGGGGTGCCTCCTCCGGTTCAGGGATGGGGTCCTTCCCCAAGTGGAGGAGTTTAAGTATCTGGGGGTCTTGTTCACGAATGAGGGAAAAATGGAGCGGGAGATCGATAGACTGATTGGTGGGGCATCTGCAGTTATGTGGGCGCTCTACCGGTCTGTCGTGGTGAAGAGAGAGCTGAGCCAAAAGGCGAAGCTCTCGATTTACCGGTCGATCTACGTTCCTACCCTCATCTATGGTCACGAACTCTGGGTGGTGACCGAAAGAACGAGATCACGGATACAAGCGGCTGAAATTAGTTTCCTCCGCAGAGTGTCTGGGCTCTCCCTTAGAGATAGGGTGAGAAGCTCAGTCATCCGGAGGGGGCTCAGAGTAGAGCCGCTGCTTCTCCACATCGAGAGGAGTCAGTTGAGGTAGCTCGGGCATCTGGTGAGGATGCCTCCTGGACGCCTCCCTGGTGAGGTGTTTCAGGCACGTCCCACCGGGAGGAGGCCCAGGGGAAGGCCCAGGACACGCTGGAGGGACTATGTTTCTCGGCTGGCCTGGGAGCGCCTTGGGGTTCCTCCCGAGGAGCTGGAACAAGTGGCTGGGGAGAGGGAAGTCTGGGTCTCTTTGCTTAGGCTGCTGCCCCCGCGACCCGACCCCGGATAAGCGGAAGAAAATGGATGGATGGATGGAATCTTCATTATTTATTCATATTTTTTAATTTTGTTATTTATATTTGTGCAGTTTAGAATAGTTTGTGAGCTAGTCCTCATGTGTTCATTAAGCCTGGATCTGATTAGTCGACCAGCTACGATGAATTTTATTGTTTTGTTCTGTTTGCCTTAAGTATGAGCCAGACTTTCTCAAGTCCTTTTGTTTTTAATTGTTGAACTTACTAGCTAATACCGGCTGTAACCAACCCCAAATAAAACGACTAGAAATCCAGAAAAAAGGCTCTAACGAAGTCGCTTTCTAGCTTCACCAGACTCAGTTACTTCGCTTTATTTTAGTCAAACTGGTCCATATCTGAAAAAACAAACAAAATGAAAAACAAAAAACATCTTGGTTGGTTGCCACACCAGCAAACCCTTCACCCTACAAACTTAGCATTCAACTCAGCCCATATGCTGAGCAGTGGACCCCTGCTTATTTGTGATTCTTTATTCACGGATTCACCTATTTGTGGATTTTTTAGTAACTACTATCAAAAATATTTGAAATAAAATGCAGCTTGGGAAGCTGAAATACATATCCAATGGTACTTCTAATGCTTCAAAGTTTCCACTGTGCATATTACAGTTTTTCTGAATTGCTAAAACAGTAAACTCTATTCTCTAAACCATATTTTAAGTGGCCTAAACTTACTTTTTGAATCAAAGACCATTCTGGTCAAACCTTTAACACCATTCAGGGACACAATTTGCAAAGCTCATCCACTCTTCAAAACCTTAAAAACATTCTCAGTCACTAAACATATTTTACAATTCTATAGCAAAACTGTAAACACTGGCAGCATAATGTGAACACAACTAAAACACATCTGTCAGCTTCTAGACACAACTCATAATTCAACACACTTGAATCTGGTGATGTGCTTCGACCGGTCAGGCAGGATAAAAATCAGTTCAGAGTTCACAGGTGGCACATATGCTTCTACAATGGATAGACACAGACAGGAAGGCAGAGGAGGAAGAGTCTGTGTGAGAACCAAGTACGGTCCATTACTGATGAAATTTGGCCATATATTGTGAAGCTGAATTACAATAAGGTGCTTTTCATTTTGGTGTTTTGATTTTATTTTTATTTTTTTGTGTACATTCAACACTTCATATCACATTTATCTCAGATTATTTTGCTAAATACACAAAATATTTCCAGCTTTTACAGTATTTTTTCCTTGTTTTGTGTAAAGTTTGTGCAAAAACTTCACTTTTCCTAACTTGGCATGTCTGGGTAGTTAACTTGGCTTCAATTGTTTTAAGTTGTGCTCCTTTAAGTATTGTCATTGTAAGACTATTCTGATTTTCATTGGCCAAGGATCGCTCCAGAGACTCTCCTGCAGGACTTTGTATGAGCCATCCATCCATCCATCCATCCATCCATCCTGATCATGATTTAATAAAAAACTAGTGATTTATTTTTTAAGACATTTTTAGTCCACAAATCCTTTTTGTAAAGAGCTTGTTTTCTTTGAGATTTTTCTCTAAGGGTTTATTTGTTTTAAAAGAAGTAAAACCAAGTAAAATACACTATCTGGCATTTTCATTAGTCTTTATTTTCTGTCATACCGAACAAAACGGTTAAAGCACCAACTATTTAAAAAAAGGATAACAAACTGACTTGTTTCCCATTATACCCCTTATAATGGCACTGCATGTAAATATTAATCTATTCCTATTTATTTCTTATTGAAAAATCTTTTTGATCTGAAAGCACGAAGAACCTTGATGAAAACTGCATTTGCAGAAACGAGAATGACTTAATTCATAATCGGATGCTTTCTATGAAAAACAGCTTATGAAACTGAACAAACCTTGGAATTTGATTTGAATTTTTGACTAGTAATAATATGGATGACATCAAAACCACTTCATGGTAAAGTGCTGAGTAATTTCTATTCACCTGATAAAACAAATGAAGAAATTAAGATTCAAATGCAATCCGAGCAGTGAGCTCTGACAGTCATTGGCTAAATAATATAGCAGTGTTTTTGTTGGCATTTAAAACTGTGCAGAATGTTCGACGCATTCACAAAAATCTGAAACAAACAACTATTGTCTTCACTCCAAACAATTCAGCATGAGCTTTCATCACCTCCTCTTTTTCTTTCACGTCCTACTGAAATGTATTTGTATTAGGCAAAGTACTCTCTTAACATCAAAAGAATAGCATTCATCATGCATCAAATGCTCTGTAAGGTGGGTGACTGGCAGCTACATGAAGACAAGAAAGCATGATTGTTAAATATTTCCTCATTCCGAGCGGAGGTAGTTCCAGATATGTTTTGTGCTTTTTGTTGCAGCAAAATCTAAGCGAGGAGTACACCAAAAATAATAGATCCTCTGCAAGAGAAGGTAACACAGCTGATCTTTTGATAAAATATTTTACGAAGCGATGTATGAATCTGATTGGACTTGATCCCCCTTTCCTACTCCCAGAAGATTTATCTGCATTACTGTAAACAGGAGGTAATTAAAAACTGCTCTCACCTCATGAATAACTCAGATTGCTCCAACACCTACAGTGTTTTCATCTAACTAGATCCACCAACAGTGATGCTAATTTTATTAGGGCAAAAGTTAAAATTGACTGATGTTCTTTAGAGATCGAATCTATGCAGATGAGGTCAGGGGGAAATGAATAACATTGCACACGAGAGATTTTCTTTGATGTTTTAGAAGTTAGAAAACAAATATGTGCATTTTTCTGTACAGAGTTAACCAGGCAGATCTTTCCTTTTTTGTGTGTCCTGTCTGGCGGTGCAGCACTCAGAATTGGTGTCTGAGTACTAAGTAGAAGCCCAACAGATTTACTTTCATATGTGAAGCATTAACGCTTTTGATATAGTACCTCACTTAATATATATGTGTAAGAAATCTTAATTAGCTCTGGATTTTTTTTTCCTTTATCTGATATTACGGAGACGGAAAATAAAGAGGGAAAAAGAAAGAAGATGAACAGAGGTAGGAAAAAAAGTTGAGAGAGAGGGTATCGAAAAATTTCTTAACCATATATCAAGTGGAGTACTATAGCAAAAGCTGTAAACAAATCTATTATAAAAAGGTAAATTTAGGCTAAATACCGTTGAGTTACAAATGCCATCAAGAGTTTTAGATTCTCTTAATCTCACCCCCCCCCCCCCCCCAAAATCTAAAATACCCAGGACATTATCTAAATTTGATGAATTAATAGCCCTTTCTATTTCAAAATGGGGGGTGGATTTATCAGTCATCCTTGTTTAAGAATGTTTAAAATAACAAAAAATACCAATTTACAGTTATTACAATACAAAATCATAAAGTACACTATACAGGTCAACTGATTTTCAGGATGGGTTTAACGTCATCTAATAACTACAATGCCATGCACAGGCAATATACCGGATAATTATGTTCATGCACTTTGATGCAATTTGTCCCCCAGTCCTTCCCTTCCCATCCCCGGACACCTCTGTTCACCTGCTCCATCACTTTACCACTCATGTAGGGGCTATGGGTGTGGGCACGTCACTGGGATGCAGGGAGGGGTTTCCATGTTCGCAATCCCGTGACGGCCTGGGTCCGAATTTTACACACTTTTTGGCATCCAGAAGGGGAGCTGTTCAATCAGCTTCACCTCTGGTGCCGGTGCTCACTGTTAAAGGGGCTATATGCAACTTTTTCCCCAAAATAAACGTAACAATAGCCTTTTTATTTGACCATTTATGACTCAAACATCTCCTGATGAGCATACTGACACCTTGTCGGCTCACAGTGGGTAACAACAACAACAACAAGGTAATTCAAGGTGCTTTACATGATTAAGGGGTGAAATAAAAATAGCAGTAAAACACAGACAAAGCATATAAAGTAAAAACAGCAATAAAGCAAGAAGCACACACAAAACATATGATACATGAAAACATTACTGAAAGGCAGCTCTAAACAGATAAGTTTATATGAGGTTTTGCCTTTTGAGTATGCTTGACTTGTCATGTGTTTTTTTTATTACGAATTGTGGCAATAAAAATCTGCATTACAATACAGGCTGTAGGCCCATGTAACATCCCCAATAAACGGCTTCAACCAGCCAGGGTTCAATTCCCACTCCTTTCTGTATTTCTGAAAGTCCAGTTTCGACTGAGACGTGATGACTCTTTAACGTCTGTCACAGAGAGGCGCCCACAGTGGACGAGGTAAGTGACTGACGTTACGATAGTGAAATCGGGGATTTATTTATTGTGCTGTCGTATATTTTAGACAGAAAAATGTATGCATCAAAATATCGATACGCCAATATATCGTGATATTTCATGTCATGATATTGTATCCATATTCAAAAGTCGACTTTATTTATTTTAATTTTATTTTTTTGAATTTGAGTGGAACCATTAATGATGACAGTCATTTTTGTAGTAAAATTAAAAGTACGGCAGCTAGTTAGTGGCTGTTTTCACCTTCTTCGTTCCAGTGGATCAACTAGATCTAGTAATAAAACTGGTGCGTGTTAAAGTATGAAACAGGTTGGAGCGTTTAGAATGCTGTGACAGTTTTTCTACAGTCAAATTAGGTTTAAAATCACAATATATGGCGTTACTCATAGTATCACAATATAACGTATATCGCCAGATTCTTGCCAATACACATCCTTACTAAATATAGCAACAAAGTAGCTAAGTTGCCAACATTGCTGGATGGGGTGGAGTCACATGATTACAATCCATCAAGTCTGTAACATGGCACGCCTGCAGCGTCTTAAAGGGACATGAGAATTGCTAAACTACACACATCTTTTCGGTAAAATTTCGGTTTATTACCCAGCCCTACCTGTTAGGTTAATTGGTCGCTTTAATTTGTCCATAGGTGTGTGTTTATCTGTCCTGTGTGACTCTGTGTTGCCCTGAGATAGACTGGCGACCGGTCCAGGGTGTACCCTGCCCACCCAATGACTGCTGGAGATAAGCACCAGCTCGCTCGATGAATTGATGTAAGATAATAGAGGCCAGGCTGTACGACTTCTTGTAGAAGAGGAATGAAGTAGAGGGAAACCTTGGTCGAACGCTGACAATAGAGCCCTTTTGTTCAGTTGTTCAGACCAACTCATGGAGATTAGATCATGGTTCTCCTCTAATTCTCTCAAACTCAACAGTAATAAAACTGAAGTGTTTCCTTTCCTTTCCTTACTCTCCATGCTGCTGCCATCCTTTTTCATATCTTCATCACCTCCGGGATCGACTATTGCAACTCTGTTCTTTTTGGTCTCCCCAATTTTCCTTTCATAAACTCCAACTCCTTCAGAACTCTGCAGCTTGGATCATAACTAGGACTCCCTCAAGAGAACACATTACCCCAGTTCTTCAGCAGCTTTACTGAATGCCCATAGAATCCTGGAACAACTATGAAATTCTAATTCTCGCATTTAAGGGGCCGTTTACACTGCAACGTTTTTCAGCAAAACTGAGGTTTTTCTCTCAGATTCGGCCTTTTGTTTACACGACAACGGGAAAACGGGGGGGCGAAAACGCAGCTTTTCGAAAACAGCTTTCAGAGTGGAGATTTATCAAAACGCTGGGTAATTCGTTGTCATGTAAACGCAAGCCGGAGACTTTTGACAACGATGACATCACTGCCGTTACTGCCGTTACGTTACTGCTGATGCAACTTCTGAAGTTATTTGGTCTCTGTAAGCAAAACTTGGAGATCATCAGGCTTCTATGCGATCGCCAAAGGAAACGCATACAGTACATGCGTCACATAATCAATACGCATTTATTTAAGCGGAGGAGAACTACAAGAAATTTGTGGACATGACCCAGGAGAACTAGTCGCTGGTGGGACAATTTTGAAAATGGCCTTGTTGACGAGCAGGCATGGAGGGTTAGGGTTCTTCATCAGTCCACACCACAGTTGTATGCGCAGAGACCGCTGTGGTTAGTTATCATGAAATGTTTCTTTTCCAGGTTGTGAGGGGGAAACCTTGGAACACTGCATACACGGGGCACACTGCCATCTAAAGGCCGGGCATTTGTACAACATCGTTTTCCACCGCACGCCTTATTGTGTAAACGCCGTGCGTTTTCACCCACGTATTCAAACAAAAACTGCAACGTTGTCATGTAAACAGCCCCTAAGTGCATCCATAGCCTTGCCCCTCTTTATCTGTGTGATCTGCTTCACATTGCCACTCCTTCCCATTCTCTCAGATCTTCGTCAGCCACTCATCTTGTTGTTCCTTTTGCCCGGCTTGTCACCATGGGGAGTAGAGCTTTCAGTCGCTCTGCTCCTCGGCTCTGGAACTCACTTCCATCAGAAATATTGACTGTCTTACTTTATTTAAATCACCGCTCTAAACACATATGTTCAAATGGGTTAATTGTTTTGTTTTTTGTCTATGTATTATTTTGTCTATGTATTATTTTTCTGTCTTATTCTTCTCTGTAACGTGATCATGAGTTTTAGAAAGGCGCCCTCAAATAAAATGATTATTATTATTAATTAAAATTAGTAATTAAAATAACTAATTATTTTCAGATTTATACTCCTGAATGAGGTGGAGGTTGAAAGGAAAAATGGACAATCAAGGAACTACTCTTCTCAGTAAGAAAACAGAAGACTAAAAATAAAACTATTATTATGATTTTATTATTATTGTATATTCTTTTTTTCTCCCTTAATTTTGAACAAGAAAGAAGATTAAAAATGTCACATTATCCACAGGATCCCAAAGAACATTGTAATATCAGTATCACTCCAGTAGGTAGTGACAATGTCAACATTAAAACAATACAAAAAATTCTGAGCTAGGCCTAAATAGTGCTACTTTTAAGTTCCCACCTGAAGCAATTGTGAGACCATATTAGATAAACTGGCCTTGCAATGTAAAACAGCTAGTGCTCAAAGCTGCATTGACTACTAATTACGTCGACAATAGAGCACTGTTCTGGTGAAATGATGTGGGGCTGATGTTGGGCTGACCAATCACAGACATGTGCTCTCAGTTGCATTCGACGAATTGTTAAAAAAATCGGGCTCTACTCCTTGCATCGTAGCGTGAGTGATGGAAAGGCCTTGCGGTGACGGATAATGGTGCTGCGCACCTCCGCAGACGGAGAAGTATAACCTAGGCTTAACAAATGCAATGCTAAGCGTCGGATTCAGTAGTATAAAGCGTGCTGCCACTGGATTTAAGCAGTCGAGACGTGTACTTTGGAGTTGAAAAAAAAAAATCACTCTTCCCTGTCTGGTAATCCAATTGACAAGTCCGGGTTTGGTGGTGGTTAGAAGAACATAACTTTTCTGACTGCATTTTGCCAAGTGGAAAGTGATTTGGAGTGGGGCTTATGCCGTTTTGGTTGCTTTTCCTCTGGAGGAAGAACTTGGACCCTTAGTTCCAGAGATATGGCATTTGGGACAAACCTTTTAATCAATGCCCAAAACAAGGTCCATACAGACATGAATGAACATTGGTGTGGACTACCTTTACTGGTCTGCACAGTCCTCACCTCAACCTGATGGAACACCTTTGGGACGAATTGGAAGCCAGGCCTTCCCGTCAAACATCAGTATTTGACCTCAGAAAAGCAATTCTGGAAGCATTAGGTATTTTTCCCATAAAAACACTCCTAAATATTGTAGATAGCCTTTCTGGAAGAGCTGAAGCTGTAGTAGCTGCAAAGGATGGCCCAACATCATAATAAAGCCATTCCGTAAAGAATGGGATGTCACAGTTCATGAATGTAAAGCCATGTGACCCAATAATTCTAGCAATATCGAGTACATGACTTAATAAAAATAAAGTCAGTGCTTTGACTGCAAATATTGTGATTTTAACATTGGGATGCTTGTTACTGTGAAGTCCAAGCATAGCTGGAGTTTGGGGAACAGTGGAGCCTCTCAGGGAAAAGCAGAGCACCAGCTCTATTGGTGATAAATAAATGGTGCCAGTGTGGAGGAGTGCTGGGTGCCAGTAACAAGCCAGCTTGTAATGTGGGTACACCAACTGCTGCGATGACTCAGAGGCAGAAACACATGCACGGCACACAGCACTCCCACGCGATTGATATAAAATATTCATGCAAGAAAGCCTAAACTCTCGGCAAGACACACTGATCAGTTCATTTCTGGGGATGAGATACGGCATGTAGACAATGCAGTCATGAACTCAGAGGCTTACACAACCATCCAAAAATAACCCCCTTCAGTTTCTGTCTTTAACAGGTATTAAACTTCAGGTAAAGATGCTTTTATTGTCTTGACATTTATTGGCCTCTGTTATGTTGCATTTTGTTTTTTTCTGTCTTACATTTTTATATAAATATGTCAAAATTTAAAGAATCAGGATAAACGTTTTATTTATATATTTCATCGCATGCTGTATGTTTATAAGCTTGTTTAATAAGACTATATTGAGCTTGAACTTTAACGTTTCCACATTTTGTGACGGTATTTTGTAATGTGGTTTTACGTAATGGATGAAGTAAAAATATCACATGCTTTCAAATTCTTTTATAAAAATCTGAATGTTGTACAAAGCATGTGTAGTTGCTATGATACTGATATACTTAAGGCACATTGGTAGGCACAATGGTAGCAGATTCTCCAGTTGACGGCACAAAGATCAGTGCCCGTGACACAAATCTGGCCCTCGTAGAAGAATGGCAAGAAGAAAGCCGTATGAGGTCCTGAGCCGTATGTGTGGTGAACAACTGACACATCTTTCTTATGGTGAAACATGGTGGTGACAGCATCATAACATGGTGGTGACAGCATCATGCTGTGGGGGTGCTTTTAATCAGCAGGTAAAGGGAGGCTGGTCAGAGGTGAAGCAAAAGACAGGGAAATCCTGGAAGGAAATCTGTCAGGACAATGAACCTAAACATGCAGCCAGAGCTACTGGGTTAGATAGAGGTTTCTAAAACTGTGGTACACATACCACTGGTAGTACATGGGCTGCCTTTAGTGGTACACAGAAAGAAAATCTGGCATTATTTACAACGTAAATACAAACACACTAAGTGCAATCTAGAAATAAAAGCAGCGGACAAAACATTGTGAAGTCTAACCTAAAATTGGTGTTTACCAGTTCCAAGTGTGATAATGATGTATTTCTTTGGATTTTTTCACTTTTAAATACCGTAGCAATATCTTTACTGAAGTTTTATAGTTTTGCAAAACTGAAAAGCCTATCAAACTACAAATTCATAAGAGCAAATAAACAATTTCCCTCAGCTTTAACTACTTTTTATGAGCAAGGCAGCCATATTGGATGTCAAGCCAAGCCTCTTCCCCCCACTACTACCGTGAGCCATTTCAGTCATTTTTTTAGCATTAAACATGGAAATAACAACAATATAAATTCATTCTTTAAGCATCAACTCAGCTCCACAGGATGAAAACATTTTTCTCTGTTTTGGTTTTATGACGTAACACAAAAGCCAGTACTTTTACAAAATGTCTGTCAAGATGTTGGGACTGGGAAAAGCTGGTGTTTACTACAAAGGTGCCTTTTGTAACAAATAATTCATGTGTCAGAATGGCCTAGTCAAAGTCCAGACATGAATCCAAATGAGAATCTGTGGAGAAATTGAAAAAAAAAAAACGTTTTCCAACTGGTCTGAAGGAGGTGAAGGTAGTCGGCAAAGAACAATGGGCGAGTTAAAATGAGGATCTAATCACAGCGAATGCATAGCAAAAAAAGAGCCACTCATCCTCTACCAGAGTCTTACTCTGCCCACATTTCCTGTTTAAAAAAATGCGCCAAACAGAGGTGTTGCCTAGCTGGCCAGCAAATACTGGGGGAGGGGGGCGTGGTCTGTGCTGTGATTGACCTGTTGACAGCAGTGCTGCTGCAGTGGCACAGACAGATGGCGAGAAAGATGGAGAGATACCTGACCTCCTTTGTCTCAGAGCGATCTTTCAGAGGTGGATAGATTTCTCTCCACCTCAATCACCAGAGGAAAGAGAGGAAAGGGAGGGACGTTCTGTGGAGGAGGCAGAGACTCAGCTTATTGCTTTTTTTATACCCCACAACAGCAGGATGGCTGACGTCAGCCATCACCGCAGAGTGAACAGCCATGCTGGATTCAAATTCAAGTGCAGTGTAGAGTGTAGTTTTAACCTAAAGAGTGCACCACACTGGTAGAAAAAAATGTTTACTAAAATGTACTAAAATATTAAAAATAATGACCAGACATGTCAACAGCCCTATTAGACACTCACTTATACAGTTAATCAGCAAAAAAAAGGATTTGGGGGTGACCTGCTATTTAAGACTGAAGAATTCAAGGAAAACTATTTTCTGAACTCCTTGGGAATTTTCCACATCCTTCTAATCTAAAGGATTGCTGTTACAAACCGACCCACATTGCAGATTTTCAAGAAATGGGAGAATAACTGTAGCTGATGCATTTTTTTGTGTGCTCATTACTCTCCTCATGAGGCTGAGCTGTGAC
Source organism: Valencia hispanica (assembly GCA_963556495.2). Classification (NCBI taxonomy): domain Eukaryota; kingdom Metazoa; phylum Chordata; class Actinopteri; order Cyprinodontiformes; family Valenciidae; genus Valencia; species Valencia hispanica. The sequence goes on along the minus strand of OY747712.1, from coordinate 13,484,616 downwards.
AGGAAACAGCCTGTGGCTACAAGCTCAGCTGCAGCCGCTCTGCCTGGGTGGGATGCTGACAGAAGCTCTGGCTGAGAACGTGCTAACTCTTCAGCTCTGGGTCCATTTGTGAATGAAACCTTGGTGTTAATGATAAGACCACGGTGGCTTTACTTAAGCTTCTGCTTCATTAGCCAGCTGAAGACAGTTGAACCCTTTGGGATCAGTTCTCTAGTGAGATATACGACACACAAATACTGTAGCTTCTAACCCTGCCAGTTCCATGCTCACATTAATAAAATATGACACCAGCTATAAACTGTGTCACAGCCTTTGTTTAAGGCAAGGCTGGCAAACTAGTTTCTCATCTATATTACGTAAAAGTTGTTTTGATGGAAGCGAAAATTAGGTCAGAAAGAATCCCACTTTTTAAATTATTATTTACTGTGACTGCAAAATAATATGCAAGAAACAAAAGCTTATTTCACTGACTGTGAGATGCTATTTATCACTTTGTCTAACAGAATCTTAAGCGTGAAAAATTTCTTGCAAAAGCATGCAGACCTCTTGAACGTTTTTACATTTTTGTCAGGTTACAGCCAAAAGCTTTGAGTGCTTTGTCGGGATTTTATGTGATAGACCTCATAACTGTGAAGTGAAAGAAAAACATTTTTCAGCTCAATCCATCATCAGAAAATGGGTTATGGCACAGCTGCAAATCTAGAAGACATGGTTGTTGACATAAACTGACAGGCGGAATTAGTCAGAGAAGCGGCCAAGATGTTCATGGTAATTTTGGAGGAGCTGCAGAGAACCAGTGCTCAGGTTGGAGAATCTGTTGCCAGGATAACTTAGTTGTACACTCCACAAATCTGGCCTTTATTGAAGAATGGCAAGAAGAAAAGTCATTGCCACAAACAAGAAGACATGGCAAATAGTGGGTGGAGGGTCTGGTTGGATGAAGTAATTGGTGGTGGCAGCATTATGCCGTGGGGCTAAGTTTCTTTAGCAAAGACAAGGAAGCTGGACAGAGTTGATAGAAAGGTTGACTGAAAAAAATAAAGGATAATTCCGATAGAAAATGTTAGATGATGCAAAAAACTTGAGACTGGTGGTGCACCTTCCAGCAGGACCATGACCCCAAACATACAGCCAGAGCTACAATAGATTATCAAAAGTTAAACATCTATGTTTACAGATGCTTTTCATCTGGTTGTGGATGCAGTGCCACTGGAAAGATTTTTGCTCTTACTCTTTTGGTTTTGCACCATTGTTACAAGCAGCTGATCAACATCTCAAAAGCTCAAATAATACCTGAACTATGACCCCAAATCGCAGAGGAATTAAGGAGGCTTCATGGATGCAGAGCAGAACAAAAGAGCAGCGAGAGGAGGAGAAAGTTTCAACCATCTCTTCCATCGATCATAATGGGCTTCTTTTCCCTGCCCAGCTTTCTAACCATACGACCAGACACAGATTTAAAGAGGAATAGCAAAAGCAAATGAAGTGTATTAGCAGTGCTTGCTAACAACTGATGGGGTCATTCAGGGCATGTTAATGTCGAACATCTTGTCTGCTACCCTGATATTGAGCTGTTAGCATGTCATGACATTCATTGGACCGTCATATAGCAAAAGTCTTCAGTCAGAGGCTTCTTTAGATTAGTTGCCAGACTGACTGCTACCGGAGATCCTTCCTGCCCACAACCTCATCATCCACAGCAACTCTTTGAAGGTACTTGGATGATTTGAGTTACAACATTTAAGTTCCCTTTGGGATAAACAAAGTATTTTCGAATTGAATTTGGTTTATTAAAGCCACATACTCCAACTGGAGCCCACAGGTCCACAAACCAGAATCTAAAAACCTCAAAACCTGCCCTCTGCGATCCTCTGCGATCAGCACAATTATAAAACCCATCTCCTTCTCATATCAGAGGCTGCATATACAGGTTGATGGGGTGGTGCTGCGTCTTTGTTCCACCTTTCAGGAAGCGCTGCTTCCCCCCCGGCGTGGTAAGAGGTTACGTCTGGACATCGCTGTCTTCTGTGAAGCGTTCTGCCTCGTTTGTTTACCCTCTGAGCCTGTCTGTGTTTCACCTCAACACGGATTACTGACTTACAGTATGAAAACAGCGGCCTCGGCCCAGGCTTTGAATTTGTCTGTATAATGAGTGGATGACATCATTTAATCATTGATCAGCCTCATTCAAAGGTCAGCATATTCTGGCTCCACAAAGAGCATCAACCCCGGGGGGGTGGGGGGGCACTCGGGACACTGGCTCTCAGGTAACAAAGCATCTGGCTCTATGATCAACGTAAAGACAAAATGCCAGACTATTTTATTTGGTTTTCCTGTAAAAGTGGAACAGATTCAGGGTTTTTCACCATGCACGGCCACTTAATGCAGATGTGTGGGCGTATTTGATGATTGCATGAAATGAGCTCTTAAAGGCCTCTCATTAAGCTCCAGGTCATAGTTCCCACTATCTAGCAGGTGATGAAATAATGGCACTATGATGGGCTTTCTGACCATTTCCTGTAGATTCAATGCGTCTCAAGTACAACATGCTTATATTTTCCTGAAATTATATTTTCTCAGTCATTCTTTAGACCTCACGCTCATGCAGCACATGGTAAAATCTGTCATAGTTGTTTGTATTTGGAGTTATTTGGGCTGCATTCATCCTGACAGTTGCAGTCGAGCGTCGTCTGACTGGATCTGAACTGTCCGTGAACTCCTTCTCTGCAGATGTTCCCTGGGTTTTAAGTCTCTGTTTTTGCCAGATGGATTCAGGTCACTGGTGTGTTAAAGGTGAACAGCGGTCACCTCCATCCAGAGCTGTGTTTTTTGTTTTTTTTTTCTATTTACGGCTACATTCATACCCTTCTTTCAGTTCCAATCAGTTTTTGTCCCTGCTGCTGAGAGCCTCAGGAGTTTAAGGCTGTCACAACCAGGCTTCAAAGGGTGTATAAAACATTGTGCTGGGAGATCATCAAAACAATTTTAAAATATTTTAAAATGGAGAATGATCTAAAAGCTGGTTTTGAAAAAATTTAAGAGAACTTCAAGTCAGCTTGTCAAATAATGACAAAAATGAATTCTGAAATTAAAAGAGCATAAAATTGGATTAAATTACAAAGATAAATGAAAAGAAACAGTTCTTTAAAGTGTTAAGATGTTAAGGTTTTGTCACATTTGACTGTTTTAGTTTCTATATTTTAAGTCATTTTGTTGTTGGTTTATATTCTTTTAGTACTTTGTTCACCTTGTGTTTCTTTTAAATGTTTATCCAGGAATATCGTCTCTGCTGCCTAGATATTGAACTGTTAGCATGTCATGACAGTCATGAGACCACCATACAGCAACAGTCTTCAGTCAGAGCCCTATTAAGCTTTACATTACAATGTCACCAGGTGACTCTGAACCCATTCAAACCCTAAATAAATACATTGACCAAAATAAGGTTGGATGTGCCATAACTTTCTCCAGCTGAATAGAAACAAAACTGAAGTAATTATTTTTGGACCCAAGGAGGAACGAACAAGAGTCAGCACACAGCTTCAATTAATACAGCTAGAAACTACTGATCAGGTTCGTAACCTAAGTGTAGAAATGGACTCAGACCTGAACCTCCAGGGTCACATAAAGGCAATAACAAGGTCAGCGTTCTATCACCTGAAGAACATTTCTGGGATTAAACGACTGATGTCACAACAAGACCTAGAAAAACTCATCCATGCGTTTATCTTTAGTCGGATTGATTACTGCAACAGCATCTTCACAGGTCTGCCTAAAAAGTCAATCAGACAGCTGCAGCTGATCCAGAACCCTGCTGCTCGTGTTCCTCACTAGAACCAGGAAAGTAGAGCACATCACCCCAGTTCTAAAGTCCTTACACTGGCTCCCTGTAGCTCAGAGAATAGACTTCAAAATACTTTTATTAGTTTAGAAATCATTACATGGCTTAGCACCAAAATATGTTGAAGACCTGTTGTCATGGTACCAACCACCAAGACCACTCAGGTCCTCCAACTCTAGCCTACTAAACATCCCTAGACTCAGAACTAAACATGGAGAAGCAGCTTTCACTTTTTATGCTCCCCTTATCTGGAACAGACTTCCTGACGAGTGTAGAACTGCTGAAACTCTGAAGTGCTTTAAATCGAGACTAAAAACCATCTGTTTAGAATTGCCTTCGATTAAATGATTGATGTCATGTATATGAAATGTGTTCTTGCTCTCTTGATCTTTCTCTTACTTTATCGTGTATCATGTGTAATGTGTGTTTCTTTTACTTAATTTCCATTGTTTTTTTTATGTTTTTTGTTTTCTAAATCACCAAATCATGTAAAGCACCTTGAATTACCCTGCTGTTGAAAGTGTGCTATACAAATAAAATTGCCTTGCCTTAAGATGCGTTGTCACACTGACTGCGACTGGAGATACGTACTTCCTCCCAACAGCATCACCATCCACAACGACTCTTTGAAGATACTTGGATGATATGAGTTAAGATAACATTTAATTTCCCGTTGGGATAAATAAAGTATTTTGGAATGGAATTGAACAACATTTTATGGACTGAAGAAAGCAACTTGTTCATTTGAAGTCTAGATACCTGTACTCCAAATACTTTTCCAGCGTTGCTTCTTATTCTTTGCCAACCACAGACCTTCTTCCATTCTGTAGCTGTACACTCCATCTATCTCACTCCTCTTTTCCATGTCCCTCCTTTTTTGGACACATTTTACAGTTATGGACTTCAGTTTGTAAGTTGCTTTCTTCATCACTAAGTGTTTTGCGTTCATCTTGCTTTCCTGCCTGCATTTGATTCATCACATTAAACCCATTTATAAACTGAATGTCTACATCTAAATATCGTGGAAGTATTTGAACATTGCTAAATAAAAATGTTTTTCATTTCTTTGATTTATTTATCCCATTTATCTAAAGACAATTAAAGTAGGGGAAAAATATCATTTTTCCTGAAGTTTTTCTTTTTTCTACAAAAATATATATTTTTATGAATTTTCTTTATGTAACTACTTGTTTACAATTTACAAATAATTACAAGACCAAATGAAACTACATTCTGGATTTGTGCGACTGAAATATAATTTCTGAAAAAAATTTCTTGGGTCCACATCTGAAGTAATGATACACATTTTTATAAAAGATCAAGTTCTTATGCTATCTCTACCCCCAGTCATCCTGTTTCGTTGCTATTGCATTTGAAGTCTAAGGAGACTCCTCTATGTCAGAAGAAGCCAGCTGAGGTGGTTCAGGCATCCAATTTGGACGCAGAAGTTGCGCTAGACCTTTTTGTTGTCTGTCATTTCGACTGTTGAAAAATTGATGGGTAAAAATTGATTGACGGGGTCCAAAAAAAAATCCTGTCATTTTAACTTTTTACCTGTCAAATTTAAAAATTACAATGACAAACTCAATAGTATTTAATTTTTATTAATTTTATTTCATATTCAATCCAAACAAGTTGAACAGAGAATCAGAGACTGTGGTCTCAGTAGCTACATATAAACAATGGAATTAAACGATTGCACTTAAAATACGAACAGTTCACCTGCTGTGGCCTGAACGCACAATCTCACAACTTCCTCCTGCTCTGCATGGACTTGAACTGCCCACCTGCTTGTGTGTAACCAAATGTTTCAAGTGGGATTGCTGCAGAGGCTGTTGTCATGAGGTTTAGGATTTTTGCCTTGGACAGACGACTTCTCATGGGGGTTTATATGTTGTTCTAGAGGCTGAATCCACGCTGGACAATAAATATTTCACCAAGACACCTCTTCTAGAGGCCGAATCCACGCTGCGCTGCCACACTGGAGACTAGAATTACAAGCGTCATTTTAGCAAAAGTTCAGAAATCAGGTAATATTTCTTTAATTGAAGTTATCAGAAGTCGGAAAAACTCTCTGTATGAGCCATTTTCTGACCTGCGAGCTATCGCCTCATTCTTACCTCCTTCCTGCACTTTGGAAAGAACTGTCCAGTATTTCCTGGACCTGTTTCTGTTGTGACCTAACTTCTCATTGGACAATAAATATTTCACCAAGACACCTCTATGTAGAAGTCCCAATGACTTCATTAACCTCAAGGAATGAGAAAAAATAGGGGGCGGGGGGGTTGTTAAAAATGGACTGAAATAAGCTTCTTCATAAAGGAAGGACTTTTGCTACTTTTTATTTTATTTTTGGACATTTGTTATGATGCATAACCATGGCAACAAGGTAGTTTACAACTGGGAGCAGCTGATTAACATCACAAAAGCTCAAATAATACCTCAACTGCAGCCACAAAACCCTGATGACTTGAAAATGAGACGCCATGGATCCAGAGCAGGGGCGAAGAGGAGAGAGAAAAGGAGGAATTTCAAACCATCTCCATCAATCATATTGGGCAATGTGAGATTGTTGGCAAACAGGTTAGATGCTGAGGACCCTCTGGAGTTTAGTGTACAAAAAAGGATTATTCATAAAATGAAGATTATGGACAACCCTGAGCGTCCTCTAGCCTACATCAGACTGTCCTACAACTACAGAGCGTCTTCAGTCAGAGGCTTCTTCAGATCTGCAGAGCGCTACAAGAGATAATCCCTACCCACAGCCATCAGCATCTACAACAAATCTATGAAGAAACTTTGATAATGAGTTACAACATTTAATTTCCCTTTGGGATCAATAAAGTAATTTTGAATTGAATTGAATATATTACTTGAAGAAAGAATGATGGTGAGAATCCCAAAAACTTCCACCCCCCCAAAAAATAAAGGAGAATCCATATAAACAGCTCCATGATCTGAAATCATGAAATTAAAGACCTGGAGAAAGAAAGTGAGGCGCAAAGAGTCTGTATATATCATAAAAATCTGACCTGGTTAGAAAACAGCATTAGAGAAGTAGAAAAGAGCTTTGGAGGAAGAAAGGAAAGATGTTTTCAGTCGTTTAGTTGGATGAGAGGTCAGACAGTGGTTGGGGTTGTTGCTCCACCGACAGATTGTGTGAAGTAATGGAGTTGGTTTGAAATGCTGCCAAGCATTGCACAACAATGGTCGCTATCTCAGGACATTTACAGCGCTGAATCATCTGACCGTTGATGTGAGTTTACTGATGTCTTTTTTTTTAAAGCTGCTTTGTGGCTGTCGTTCATGTTATGATGCAAGAAGGAAGCAAAGAATATTAGTGCTGTCATGCAGTTAAAAAAACTTTGATTAATTATGATCTGTAATTAAACTAATTAATATCTTTTTTAATCTCACCTAATAATTGCTGAGAAAAGCCCTCATTTTGAGGCATTTTCTTTTAAATTCATTACATTATTGTGGTAGAACAAAAGTTTGATACATGTAATTAAAAAAAACTGGCTTTATGAAGTCATTTATTGTATTTAACAGACTTGAACAGATGCAGTCCCAGCCATTTCCATTCTGCTGTTTTTGTAACTGGTCCCAAGTGGCACCTCCAACCTTCTGCTTCGAGCATGCGTGATTCATTAGCGTTCTGGACTCAGTGGGGTAAATATCTTCTCCGAGTCCAACTGTGTTACAGGTTAAAACAACACGTAATATACGCGTTATTTTTGATACCAATGGCTTGCCATAACGGTGGACCTGGGCGGCCGGGTGGAGGTGAACTGGAGTGTGCGGGGTGGACTGGTTGCCTGCTGTGTGAGCTCTGAGACTGGAGAGCACCCCTCTGCTCGGTGAGAAGAGTAACAACGTTAAATGCTTCAACCAAAAGTTTCCAATAACCCTATAAAAATTTGCTAGATTTGCCGCTAGTGGTATTTTTATTTTTTTTGGAGAAAGAATCGCAAGAGGGGTCTAAAAACTCGCCAAATGCAGCAAAGTTGGCAGCATTGTCGGCAACTCACCGTTCCTCCTCACCTCGCCCTCCCCACCACGATGGAAGCCAGTCATCTTCTGATGAGTTTGCAGCCAACCGACGTCCACTTTAGGGTGTGGTTAACCCCGAACAACTCAAGCACAAGAAGCCCAGTGAATAAGACGGGTTTTATTTAAAGGGAACTCGCATGCAGAAACTTTAAAATTAAAGATTAAAAATGAGATTAACTCGATTAAAAAACATAACACGCTAAATATGCCTGTAATTAATTGAACGAAATTAACGCAATCATTTGACATTCCTAAAGAATATATATAAAAATTTAATCAGAATAGAGCAGAGAAATATTAAAATATTGCTACTGAAGTGATGGTAAAAAAGGCCAATGAGGAAACTTCCGGCAGATTTTTCTTTCATAAGAGCCAAGGATTTCCTACACTTTTTCTTTTTTAATCTCTGCCGTTTTTGTTAAGTTTTTAGGAAAAGTTGAAGGTAAAAGCTTCAGGTCATGTATGAATAAGTTTGAATAACTCCTGCTTTTATCTGCAAATATCCTCATGCATAGCTTGGGGAAATCATCTTACCTCATTGTTCTTAAAGGCCACCTCTGTCAGGTTGCATGTATCCCCTAGCAGACTGAGATCCAGCTCGCTTGGACCTGAAGACAAAAAAAAAAGATCCAATTAATAACACAATGCACTCAGGACTCACTTCAATACTATGGCATTTTAGAAACAGATCATCAATCACAGTAAAAAGAAAGTACACCCTCTTTTAATCAGTAGAATGTATCTGGACGTAATAAACATCTGATCTGGTATTTACAAGGTTCAAATATGATCTAAATTTAACTTAAAGTGTAGAAAACACACGCTACAGTCCTATAATGATTTAGTTTGAGCAAAGCCAAAGCCATCATGGAAAAGCTGTGCGTATTCAAGTCAATTGAGTTTATTTATGTCGCAGATTCACAACAGATGTAATCTCAAGGCACGTTACAAGAAAGGTAGGTTTCAATACAATCATACAAACATTACAATAAGTTTAACAGTTTTCTATTTAAGAAATCCCAGCAGATTGCACCGAGACATTGACTTGTACAACCTTCCTGCTTCCATAAGATTTAAGAGGGAAAGTATGTGATGATAAACACTACCACTACTTATCTTTAACACCTCTAGAAAAATAGTAACTAGTAATTTCGCTTGTCTGGAGCAAACAGGCATGTTTTAAAATAATGCCATGGTGGAAACATAATGGCAAGAGTGTAAAGTCAAATATTTAAAGTCCATTATTCTATGGTATGAATATTATTTCCCAGTGGAAAACATTTAAAACAACTGCCAAACTTTTCAGAGGTGGATGTTCAATAAAATTCACCACACGGTCAGAGGATGACCCAACAAACCCAAGAGCTCCATCTCAGACTCTAGAGGCCTTTGTTAGCATGATACATGTCAAAGTTCAAGACAAGATTGACCAAAGTTGGTAAAAACAATAAAAAACAGCAGATTTAAAACAAACAAATGCATGATGATGAAGAGCTTCATTAACAGTGGACTAAAATGGTCAGAGGAGCTCCAAACTAAAGAGTCAGCAGCCTGTCAGAGTTCATCTTGCTCTGGTGACGTCGCTCATGCATAACAGCGTGGAGACGTCTCTGCTTTTACTGGATGGGTGTCAGGTGGCGGGGGCTTGTCAGTGGCACTTCAGCTCAGAACTCCTGCTGCTGCGACAATCAGAGAGGACGGCCAGATTGGAGGACGACCTCTCCTATCTTCGGGGGAACTGCAACTAAAATACTACAGAACGATTTGTCCTTAAAGAGTCTATCTTTATATTTTATTCAGTCAGTTTTTTTCTTCCATCATTAGGTCATCATTGAAATGTGTGAGGTTGAATCTGGTGATGGATTTCATTGTTTATTAATTCAAGCTTGTTATGCTGCAAAAATATTGCACTTCTTTATTTTTACTTCTGCATTTAATCTTCAAAAAGAATGTGAATGAATGTCTCAAAACACACAAATTTCACATTGTTTTTAACAAACATCAAAACCGGCAAGCTACAGCCTTGTTGGCAGACGGCTACTAATTATCTCCCGCCCGAGGTGAAAGTCTGCTTATAATGAGGTATTTTTGATTTGCGAAGAGTAACCTGTTTGTTTTGAAGAGATAGCAGGATGGGGTGAATATATTTGGCTTTAGCTAAAAAGATCCTGAGAACAATTAGAGCCTTGGACAAAACAAATTATTCAAAAATTCAGCATAAATTACTCAAAAACTTAACTTCATTTGAAAGCAAAGTAGAGTGCTAATGAGTATCTGTATTTAGTGCAGAACAGTTTAATGGCACCTGAATTCAAACGTTTTAACACCTTAATAAATGCAGTGAAGTTTCCAGTGTAATTATTACACAATTTGAGGCACATTTTGTTTTTAGGAACTACTTATTAAAAGTGCAAAATTTCTATAGTTATTATCCATCCTCCCGAGTTCTCTGTATCTGTTTAGTCTTTAAATGTTGCATCATGTAACAGACTGCTCTCAGGTTTGGGGAAAAGATAGTCAGGTTGCTGTCAAGCCGCTTGAGGGACTGTCAAGGATTGAAAGGAGAATGGGCCCAGAGTCTCATTATGTGCTTGAACCAAACAATCTGTTGCACAGATTTTTCAGAGAAACAGACATGTGGGTGTTTTGTGGGTCAATCTAATTTTAAAAATGAATTCTTAAAAAAAAATCAGCCAGTATTGCAGGGTTTTTCAATGTAGGACAGATTTATCCTAAAATCCTAAATCATTTTCTCATTTCTTATTTACAAATACATTTAGCACAGAGCAGCATCCCCGTCAATTCAAAATCTTGAATCTAAGCATGTTTTTGTCACAAGCTGTTTGGAGGTGCCATATGTCACCTTCATGGTTGCTCTGCACCTCCTAATGAGAATCTGCCTCCTCCTGAGCAATAACCGTTCACCACTAGATTAGAAAAAGCTGCCCACAATAGAGTGCACAGCAGAGGCATTGTGGCTTTGACTGAGTGGCATTAAAAGGTATAGGTCAGATTTGCAATAAGTAACGTGATGTTTTCAGAAGTTTTCCCAACTATAAAGTCAGTAGCAGAGCTTGCATCATACAGTTCTCCTTTAGACTCAATTCTGGGCTGCCGCTCTAATTTGCTTTCACTCAGCCACACTAACTGCCAACATTCACCGAGGCTAGAGACTGTTGGATGGATCGTATTAATATACAGATAGAAGAATGAACAGACGGACCAACAATGGACAAACGGATGGATGGATGGAAAGCTGATGGAGGGAGGGTTGGATGGATTATTGAAGGATGGATGGATAGGTGGCTGCGTGGATGAACGAACTTGATAGATGTAGGGGTAGATGGTTGATTGAGAATTCACTAAAATAAAAAAACTCACTTTGGAACAAAAGCTGTAGATAAATATATCCACCTAAATAAAAACAACATGGCTGAACCAATATATAACTAATATATAGGCCTAAGTAATATAATTATATATAACTATTGTTACTGCAGCATTACCATCCATTAAGGAAACTTCAGTGAAGCAATGATAATCTGTCATAAAACCCTCAGCGATGGCCAGCAACCAGGGATATGCTGCCAACTGATTCCACTGCCAAAGGTGACATTTGTCTCCTTTAGGTAATGATCTTATGAAACCCATCATGAAAGCGCCACTGAAAAACCTTCACAGCGCCGATACACAGTTGTGTATTTCGTGAGCTCTGTAAGCAGCTGCTCATCAGATTTTACATAACAGCCTGCAGGGTGTGAAGTTTTAACCTTGAGTCTCTGTTTCTCACAGAGTGCCGCTAACTCTCTGAATCTGGCTGCTTTGCCAGCTTGCGTGTTAACCGGGAAGTCTGTGGGCGATGGGACTTTTTATGGAATATGGACCGCTTTGCTAAAGCTCATCTACAGAGGATATATTCTGGTAGTAAGCAGAAGAATATTTGTTTCAGAACAGAAAACTCCTTCTTTTCTTTATATTTGCCCTCAAACCAGCCAGAATTTCATTGAATCATCTAAAGAGGTCATGATCAGCAGTCGGGGTTTTAATGAAGAGCTAATAAACTTTAGAAGCAGCAAATTGAAAATAAAGATCTACATTTGGGTCGTTAAACCAACTCTGCTCATATGCAAATAATACTTCACCATTGTCTGTACCCCAAAGGCTTATTTCCTCTGAGATGACAGTTTAAGCTCCAGCTGGTTCTCAAAAAACCCCCCCAAAAAAACGTTACCTCTAAATCTGTTCATCGTAATAGCTCTGTAGTTTTGTTTTCAATGCTCTGACCTGGGGCGTAGCTATAGGTAGGCCTGGCTGGGCCCACCCACTTTGGACCACGGCCCACCCAAATCAATGGCTTTAACCGCTTAAAAGAAATTAATACAAATTATATAAATATACTTGGGTTTTATTTTTGAGGAGTGTCACCTAAAGTCACAATAAAATAAAACAGTATAAAATTTGAGGTGACATTTCCATCTTTGCAAGACTTGCTGTCATTGGCTGTTTCGAACAACCTGCTTTGCCATGTCTCCAGAGAAGATGGGGCTAGCAGTGAGATTCCTTTTTGTAACCGAGTCTAGACTGCAGTTTTAAATGAATACTTTAATTGAAAACATAAGGATCCCTAGCTAAATATTCCAGACTAATCCATTAAAGTACTTTACATTAAAAACCCTTGAATGTGACAATAAATGGATGTACATTGTTTAATAAACGGTTAGTATAGGGAGTTTTCTTTGAAACACGTTGCTACCACATTCCCCATAGTCCCTTGGGAAAAGCTGACCAATCGCTGAGCTCAGAGCCCAAATGATCCCACCTTATTAAATTTCTGGTGGTAGTGAAAATTGCGGGATGCAGCAACATGATTACCAGCTTCTAAAGCCTTTTTCAAAATACAATGGTTCCAATTTGCCGCAAAGATGAGGCAGTATCAGGGAACCTTTGGTCATTCATAAGTAGACAGCATATGCCAAAAATTTGGCGCGATCAGGTGTTTTTCACAACAGATTAGGTGATGGCAGAATAAGGGGGGTGTGGGGGGACTAGGACTTTTCATTTTACCCATTCTCTCCTCTGCTTTGGTGCTGTCCCTGTCATCCACTGACTTGTTCTGGGCTGCCGCTACCTCTGCTGCTGGTTCATCCGCCGAAAAGGATCAAGTTCCTAGACTTTGTTCATCCAAAATACTGGCAAGCACTATGGGGCACAGCACCTTATCTCTGACCACCTGGTGCAGACGGACAGACATTTTCAACATTGAGCACGGAGTTCAGGTAATTAAATGATTTTTTTTTTAAAGAATCCCATGAAATCATCTGACCATCATCTCATAGTTGGACAGCGTACTCAATGCATCTTGTTAACTGGGAGCTGAGGGCGTCTGTGACCGGCACGGTTGATCACAGACACCCTCCGAAGAGCCTGGTGCACAGTGCAGAAGTGGTGCATATGCTGCAGCTGTGGGTCAGGAAACGGCTCGTTCAGAGAGTCTTTCCGACTTCCGATCGGTTCAATTGAAAAAGTATTCCCCGATTTCAAAACTTTGGCTGAAGTGGCGCTTAGTTCATGTCTCCAGTGTGGCAGCGGAGTGCGGATAAAGCCTCCAGAACAACATCTAAACCCCCCTGAGAAGTCATCTGTCCCAGGCAAAAATCCAAAATGTCATGACAATAACTTCTGCAGTATCACTATTTGATTACGCATAAGTAGGTGATCATTTCAGTTCAATGCAGAGCAGGAGGAAGATTTGAAACAGGACTTTGTTGACCCCGTCGGTCAAAATGACGAACATGGAATATTTAAAAAACCTTGAAACTAGTTTTTTATCCCGATTGGCATTACACAACAAAGTCCATTGATTAGGGGAAAGAAAAATATCACTGCTTGTGACAAGCTCAATACATATTAGTGAGTCACGTTTGTCACCGCACATGTATGATGCCACGTTAAGCGTTTGGGTTTAAACCCGCCTGACCAGTGAGAGTCCAGTTGGTGGTTGAAACGCATCTGAATACGCCTGACCATAAAACCGTACAACTCATATTAAGTGTTCAAATTCAGATTTTAACTCCTGACTTGTCCATTCTGCTCCACTGTCTTCATGTAGCTTGATGATCCACATTGTTCTCTAGCATTTCTACTGGTTCTGCACATAAAAGCTTTAAGGTCTCATTCATTTGTTTTTTTCAATAAATTTTCAGTGCTATCTAGTATGAATAAATGCTTGGAGAGTTGTTTTCAGTGGAAAGAAATGCTCTCACGTTTTGTTTGGTAAATGACAGGATTATGAGTCTTACTAATATTTGTGACGCAAACGTATTGCCTTTGATTGGCTAACAGGAACGCGATTAATGCTGCCTCGAACAAACAGCTAACTTAGAGTTATACTTCGCTGGCGGTGGATCCAAAGACAAATTCCAACCGTTTCTTCCTCAGCTCTTCTTTATAGGTAAAAAAATGCAACGCTGATGTGTTTTCTCCACAAATACCACAAGCCTGAACATGTTCAGCCATGTTGCTAATGGTTTGCTTCTACTAGCAGAGACGTGCTCTCCTCTCTCCTGGCTACAGAATCAATATTGACGTACAAGGGACTGAATTTTTTCCATCTATTTACTTTCTGTGGCTAATGCAGACAATGAGGGTTGAAGTAAATTTTCACGTGCAGCATGCATATGCAACTCAGAGTGACCAATCGTATTTCAAGAAGAACAAACATTACACGGTTTCTCAGTGATCAAGAGCTTAAATAAAAAAAAAAAGGTTACAACTGGAAGCACACCACACTTTTCAGATTTTATTTCTAAAATCTTTTATTATATTTCATCCACTTCAGTCATTTTTCCTGTATCATGACAAAAACTGGGGAAAAAGTTATGCGAAAATGAAAATTTACTGCGGTATTACCAGCCACTTTGTATTTTACTATAAAAATTGTTAGTTAATACTTTAAATGCAGTAATGTCCTGATTTTAGTTTAAACAAGACATTTCTACAGGGCCTCACAAGTCATTTCTAATTACTGCATGTCACAGTTAATGAATAAAAATCTGATCTTACCAGCGGCTGGCTCCTTGGAGGGAAATAGCTTGTTATCCAACGTCATGCTGATGTCGCAGAAAACCTCCTCCTCATCTCGATCAGCATCCAGCTGAAACAGGTGAAAGGAAAATAATAAGTGGGGTGTCAACTTTGACATTAGCTTTTGCTGTTTGTTCTTTTGTTCCCGGCAGAGTTTGACAGATGAATGAGGGATGAAAGGAGCCGAGGCACTGGGAGCTGCACTCTCGGGTCATTCTGTATTCAGAGCACACCCGAAGCTTTATTAACACTATATTAATTAGCTTCCCCTCCATGTCGGTCGGTCCCTTTTAGAACCTTCAGAAGCCTGGATCACTTCCTCAACATAATCAGCACTTGCAAAAAAAAAAAAAAAAAAAAAGAAAAGAGGGCTGTGACGAATAAAGTTTCTGAGTGAACTTGAGACTGCACTAATCTGCTTCCTGGAGAGGCTTATGTACCATTCAGAACAAATTACAGCAGCTGAAAGGGAAAAAGTGACCTCCTGCTTCTGGAAATGGCTCAAACTATGACTGAGCTTCCCACTGCGTCTTCGCCAGGTGAAAAACTCTGCAGGGTTACTTACTTCAAACCTAAAGTGAATGTTGGTATTGTAAGTCAGCAGAAATGTGTCAAATGAATGGACCTTTACCGATAACAAGCTTCCTCTGGATGTCACCATGGAAACAGCCCCCCCCCCCCCCCCGAAAAAAAAGACCCTGCAGAATCTACCTGCAGAGGAGGAGCCGAGGGGATCAGGCTGAGCATTCCTCGGTGAGAGTTATTCAGATCTTCTCTTCATCGCCACAACTTGTCCCCACATGAATGTCCATCCAAAACTCATTCAATTCAAATGTTTTTATACGTCTTCTCTCGTTTCATGTGCAGATCAGCAGAGCAGGGAATAAGAAATGAAGGAATATATAGAAATGTATCCTGAGAAGAGCGTCATCTATATTAGCTCTTTGGGAATCACCTTGTTTTTTAATTCTTTGTTTATTAAATTGAGTTATCTTTGGTATGGAAACAAACGAATGTATACAAAGCTCCCTGACATATTTGAGGCAAGATATAAAGAAATGAAGGTATTTTAAACGGTACTGTAACGTCCTCAAGTTTATTAAAAATCAATTGTTAAGAAGAAATTCTCCAAAGAAGCCCAGAAGTCCACCTTATAAAAGTATAAGATCAAGTATAAATCAGACAGATGCACAAAGAATACCAAGAATTAATGACATACTACTTTTATATTTTAGGTGATTTTAAAGAGGAAAGGTTTGAGCTTCAATATAAAATTAGGGACGTCATCTGTCTCAGGATTCATACTTGAACCGCTATGGTATGTACAGACAACTGCAATATGGAATCCCAAGGTGGCCAAAATTACACAAACAAACAACAAAGACTTAAAAGCCCTCAAAAAACGCTTAAAACTCCCTATTTTATTAGTTCAAACACCAAATACACTACTACAGAAGCTAATATCTACAGTCTTCCTTACTATACCTCGCTTTTGGGAGAAGAACCAATCAGCAGCAAGAAAATTAATGGTGTTTCTGGATTCAGCCAATAGAGTGTCAAATAGCATTATTCCCAGGTATTCCAGCTTCAAGATTAATTTTCTTTAGAATATTTTTGATATGCTCTTTGAAATAAATTGACTGCTCAACCCCTAATAGAACACCACTGTACAAAATCTTTTGCAGACACTACCTTGCTACCTTGGAGTCCCTTTAATAGGAGAGGCTTTTTTTCCTCTCCTTGTTTCGGTAAATGCTATTTTACGTTTAAATGAAAGGAAACCTAGTTTGTTTTATTTCCATTTATTTATTTTTGCAACTGTACATTGGCTACACCAAACAGTGACACAAAATCCAAGATAGATACCAAACTCTGACTTGCGTCTACTTTTACACCTCTAGTGTGGGTTGAAAAAAGCATGTTTCTGTAAATAAAAAGCAACATTTAATCAAAGAAAAAAGTTAAGACAATGTGATGCATCTAGACAATGATTGGTCTTGATTTCTGTTGGAATTCACCTGTAATCTGAAGACTGTATAAATGCACCAAACCCAAAACTAAATCTACGTTTATACTGTTGGTTATGATGCTCAATTCTGAGGTTTTGATAAAATTTGATTTTTGTGTGTGTGTGTGTTTTTTTCCCCACTATAGCTGAAATGCGACGGCAAACACGCTCCGATGTGAAGGATTCACTGCCCTAAAGCGGCCTGCCTGCGCAGAAGAAAAGACTTTGCACACAACGTGCCCCATTTATGAAAGTTAAAAAGGTGGCTACAGATATTAGCGTTTGTGCATCCGCTTGGCAATTCCTGCATTATTGAAACAGACATAATTTTGACAAATTAATTAGAGAAAGATGTAAATTGAGAGAATATTGAGAGTATCCACCATGTTTGTCGAGCGTTTGCCAGTGTCATCTGTCTCGTGTCTGTGACGTACAAGATGGATTTAATGTGACATGACCGTTCAGACAGAAGTCCCTTTCAAAGTAATTAGATATGTATCAGATTTAGTACCACACATGAAAGTGATGTGGGTCAGATTGAAAAAAAAAAAATCTGATTAGTGCTGTTCAGACGATCATAAAAAAAAAAAAATCATATATGGGTCGCATATGAGCAAAAAGGCTGAATTTGATGCCAGTTGCCTGCACTGTGAACGTAGCATAAATAACTTTGAAGAAGTACTAACAAGTCAGCGTTTTTTATTGTTTTACTTTATTTAAATATGTATGTAAATGGTTGTTATCCAAGTAAGTAAGGCACAAAGTTCAGATTTACATTTTTAATCTCAAAGATCTCAAAAGAAGAAGTAGATTTGAAGAAACAGATGAGTCAGGTTTAAATATTTCAAACAGAGCTTTAAGTAGCATCTCCTTCTCTACTCTACAGCTATTTATGTACTTTCAGTGCAATCGGTTTGATAATTTAGCTATTTATGTCTTTTAATGATTACGTGAGTAAATTCAAGGGAGGTTCTCAAAGAGTTGAAGTTAAAAATACATAAGAAGCTGTTTGTGGAGCTGATTCATATTTGAAACATTTGTTGAGGGCATTCTGAACGGGTTTGACAATTGAACAAGTGTTAGTTTCTCTTCAGAGCAGGACGCCATAATAAAAGACTCGGCCTTTTTTGTTTGTTTATATCTGACTGGATTCTAACATCATGTGGGAAGGGAAGAGATGAACTCACTCAGGGAATATTTAATCAGCTCAGCCTGACTTCCTAGAACGACACGAGGGCTTCAATCGTGGCCTCAACAAACAATTATCTCCACTCATGGCTATTTGCAGTCGGTGCCTTCAGAGATCAGTAGATGCTTGTGTGTGCGTGAGTCATCATCACGGATAAAGGACAAACAGCTAAAATGTAAATGTAGCATTTGAGGCAGGAAACTTTGAGAAAACAGAACATCTCAGGTATCTAGCTTTATATGGACAAAACACAAGCAATTATTTCACTTGTAGAGGTGCATATTAATCACATGCAGTAACAAGTTATTGACGGTGATTTATAAGAGAAGTAAAACTCCATATATTAGAGCTGACATTTAAATAAAACACGCTACTCTAATATTAGTCATCCCTAAAGTCAGGACACACACTCACAGCAAGGCGTCTTTCCAGCACTATGGGCCTCACCTGTGGAACAGGCTGCCGGAATAAAATAGTGCAAAAAATATTCAGAAAACAATGCATTTTAGGTAAGATTTGAGCATTTTGTTATTTATCTTTACAATGCATGAAAATACTTAACTACTAAAGCCGCGTTCACACCGGTCAGCGCGTCCAGGCAGCAGGGCAGCTAGATTACATGCAAGTCTATGGTATCTACGCATCTAGTGGGCGTCAAACTGCCAAGCAGCAAGTCGCGCGTCGGCGCAGCTGGCATCAGCGCGTCCACGCGGCTCAAGTTGGGAAAGTTGAACTTTCGGGCAGCAGACGCGCGGCGTCAACCAATCAGAGCGACTCGTTGTACTGACGTAGTAACTCCTTCCATGGGGGAATCGGCAAATTTTTTATTCCAGATGGAGGACAAACTGATCGTCGCTGTATGTAATGTCCGTGAACTGTATGACCCGTCTTCGTCTTTTTACAAAGACAGGAAGAGATCGGATCTGATTTGGAGGAAGATATCGGAGGATATTGGAGTGCCAGGTAAGCAGTTAAACATAGAAAAAAATATTTTTTCTTTTAACTTTCTTGTTATGTTAGCTAACGCTACGCTAGCTAACGCACACTTCTCCACAACTTCGGGGTTGACTTCCAGTCTGCGGTGAAACATTCTCCACTGTTCAGACCAGATCCCGAATGCATCTTCCACCACCAGCCGGGCCCGGGAGAGCCGGTAGTTTAAGACGCGCTGCTGATCCGACAAGATCTGCCATGTTGTAAACAATTAGCAACAGACAAATCCACGCCCGCACGCTGACGTAAAGACGTGACGCGCTGATGCCCCGACGCGCCGACGCAGACCACAAGTGTGCAAGCAGCTGGGTTTTAATTTTAAAGCGTCGACTTTCGTCCGTTTGAGCGATTTGACGCCTGGACGCGCTGACCGGTGTGAACGCGGCTTAAGAGAAATACACTTAAAAGCTGCTGCCCGGAGTATTTGAGAGAAAGAGATTTTTGGAATTCCCCTACCAAGGTCCCTACCAATATGGCGACTAGGGTTGGGCATCGAGAATCGAGCATCGATTGGAACCGGGACTCATATGTCGATTCTCCCGGAATCGTTCAATTTTTTAAAATTACGATTCCTAGTTTCGATTCCCAGTCCGCCGACCAGAAGAAGAACCCGCCGAAAACCAACGAAGAAGAATCAGCCAGAAGTGTTAGCGTTACTGCGCAATCATGGAAGGTATGTGGAGACACTCAAAGACTTGTCTTCACTTTAGCAAACTAAACAACAGAGCTCAGTGCTATACCTGTAAATAACCGACCGCTCTGTTTGATGCGCTGCGCCGGCTTACCTCAGCTCTTCCTCCCGGATCCAGCCCAGCCCAGCGCTGCACGGCAGTTCAAACCGGTCAGTAAAATACGTCTGGTGTCAACATTGCGGCAGCAAACAAGTTATACTCAAATTGTTGTTCAACTCAAGTGCAAATATCCAGCTAACGTTAGCTCATGTATTTGTTTTCATAGACAAACGGTCTGAGATTGCTAAGCTAACGTTAGCCAGGCAGCTGACGACACTCCGATGTGCTCCGCCTCCTCCGTTCACCATAGCAACCGAGGGAAACGCAACAACTAGAGTTCCACAGAGAGGTTTCTGAATTTATAATGTACCTGCAAGCTAATATGAACGGAATTGTTGAAGTTATTTCTTATTTTTTGTTCAATATTCTGCGGACAGACATGCAGGATGTTTGGAAATCGGTTTTCATGACCTTTTCAAAAATAAAGCTCTCCTGTAAAAATGTTACCACTGTGAAAAAAAGGGTAATATTTATCCCTAAGTCCATAAATAACAGCCCTGTGAAAAATTCATTGAAAGTAAAAAGTTAATAGAATTAAAATCCATGTTCCAATTCCATAGTTCAATTCAAATTCAATTCAAAAATACTTTATTGATCCCAGAAGTAAATTAAATTAAGGAAAATTAAGTAATTAAATTAAGTAAAGTAAAGTTTAGACTATTTCATCAAGTAAGACTACCTATGGGTGGGTGGATAGGTAGGTAGAAATACTTTATTAATCCCATAAGGGAAATTTCCTTGTTGCAGCAGCAGCAATCAAAAACACAAATGAAAAAAACACACACACATAACAAAAAAAGAAACTGCAAGTAAATAAATAAGCTTAATATACATACATGTAGGACCAACAAACAATGATTAAGAAGAAATAGCAGTGTAAACAAGTTGTATATTTAAAGTAGGCCATTTAAAATATGCAAAAAATAAATAAATGACCCTGTCCCTCCAAAGAATCGGAATCGAGAATCCTTTGGAACCGGAATCGAAACAAGGAATCCGAATCGTCCAAATTCAAACGATGCCCAACCCTAATGGCGACTGTAAACAGGAGTGGCCTGTGTGAACGGCCTCATCACAGGTGCGCGCGATGCACATGTAAGCTGATTAACAGCCGACAAGGCGGAAACTAGAATTCTATTGGCTAAAAAAATTCAGCGGTCAGTGTGAAATGAACAGGAGTCTGAGAGGAAGACGAGACTTAGGAAGAAGAACAAATGTTGTGGAGCACTAGCCTTTTATCATAGTATTAAACCCCACTATCATTTTAAAGATTTATAAAACTTTGATACATAAATATATAATCTCCGGACTGCAGCTTTAAAGAGCAACTCACGCCCCTACCAGAGTCTTATTTCCCCTAACTTTCCGGTTTGTAAAATGTGGCAAAAGGAGCCATTGCCTGGCAGACCGAGGGACGCGTGGGGGGAGAGGGCGACAACACTTCCTTTCTATTCCAACTCCAACTCACTAAGAAGGCGTGGCCAAGACTGAGCTTGTTTTATTCTCCACAGTGGCAGGATGGCTGACGTCAGCCATAGTGGCTGAGCCAATAGCAAAGCCTGATTCAAATTCAAGTGCAGTGTAAAGTTTTAACCTGAAGGAGCCACACAATGTTTTTGGTAAAAATGTATATTTTTACTAAAATGTACTAAAATACCAAAATTAATGACCAGACATTTAGACAGTTTAGCAGCTAAAAAAGTTGATTTGCGGGTGAGTTGCACTTTAAATAGAATTGTTTTAAAATTGTTCGCTCACAGGTACAAAATTGAAGTAGAAAGGGAAGAAATGGCAAGATGCAGGAACGAAATACAGGTATGAAACAGCAAAGGAGTCAACTGTTTTAGGGCCTTATGAAAGGAGCGCGGAGGGAGTGTTTATTAGCTTGAATTTATCAAATAATAAAATCAATAATCCGTCTTTTGCTTGATAAACTGACTAAAAACATCTTCAGCTTTAAAATTTCAGGGATTAATGGTAAAATCAGAACAGTTTTAATTGGGTCAAAGATTATCCAGAGGCGGAGCTAGCCTAAATGGCGCCCTGTGCGAGAACCCCCTGTGATGCCCCCCAGCCCACAAGAAAAAAAAAGACATCGAGCCACATTTCTATAGAGTGCGCTATCCCACCCTGCATCCACAGAGGAGCGGCGGACACAAGGGGGTGCAATTAAATCACAATATAAAACAATGACTTTGCTGTGCTTTTATTACAGAAATATTATTATCATCACTATTATGACGAACATGCAATTTTCTATTTCTGTTTATGTATTGGTTGATGCTAAAAATAAATAAATAATTGATTTAAATGCCCCCCCCAGACTGCCGCCCTGTGCGGCCGCACATAGTGAACATATCAAGATCCGCCCCTGAGATTATCTTTAGCTGTCGGAGGAGTTAACCTCTTAAACCCTCTGCCTCTTTTCAAGAGATCTGCTTGAAAAGGACATGCCCGTAATGAAATGAGTATATTTCTGTAACCACAAGGTCTATTTGATTACTTTTTCTCAAATATTAAAGGGAACCCTTGTGATATTTGCTAAAGTGTAAATAGCTGTATATGTTATTGATAAATGTGTAATAAGTGTAAATGAATAAATGTAAATGATCATGGCACATTGTAAACACTTTTTTTGTCTGCCTGAAAATAAATTTATTTTCGAAATGAATATCTACTCGGAAAGATGCAGCTGCAGCTTCAAACGTCAATTAAATTATAGTTAAACATCTTAACGTTACCTGTGCAAAGTTTGATTCGAATAAACAGAAGAACAATAATATCATTAAGGTTTTCATACAGAAACTTCAGGCGATGTCTCCAAAATTACACAATTTAACAATATTCATTTGCAAAAGGGGGCGTATTTTCAGGAGGTGCAGCTGCAAAACTTTATAGGTCCCACGATTGAGGGACGCTCAGGCTGGAAGGGTAAATCAACAAACCGGAAAGCTTTGTCCTTTTTAGGATTTAGTTAAAAATAAAACCACCTAGCTGGTCAGAAGCTGAAAAACTACAATAACCCAAACTATTCAAATGACCAAAAAGTGAAACCACTCAACAGACCTCTCAGATGTACAAATAGGGGCGACTGTGGCTCAGGAGTGAGGAGTTCGTCTTGTAACCGGAGGGTTGCCGGTTTGTGCCCCCGCTTCGTCTGTCTCAGTCGTTGTGTCCTTGGGCAAGACACTTCTGGTGGTGGTCAGAGGGCCCGGTGGCGCCAGTGTTCAGCAGCCCCAGGGCAGCTGTGACTACAATGTAGCTTGCCATCACCACTGAATGGGTGAATGACTGAATGTAGTGTGAAGCGCTTTGGGATCCTCAACGACTAAATAAAGAGCTATACAAGTACAGGCCAAATATATATTTTTATTGTATAAAGATGGCTTCACTTTAAGTTTCTGAACAACCTCAGAGTTGAGTGTGAACGTGATTATTATTACTATTATTATTATGACTTAAAGAGCGCTTCTGTTTCTGACAGCCTTTTGTTTTCTGAGCCGTTAAACAACGTGATTGCAGGGAAGATTTGATGAGTCCGACAGAGACAAAGTGAAGACAAGTGATGCTGTTTGTTCAACGCTCGCCTGAGAGAAAGTGGCAACAGCAATTTACAGCAGGTTCACGCCATCAATAAGGTCTCAAAACGATCAAATCACAAAGCCGGGACTGCAGACATCTTTTTATTTACAGCTGTAAAAGGGAGAGGAAATCAGGTTTTTGAGGTGTTTAATTTTGAGGTGAAATATTTAATGATTTCAGTTTTGTTATTAAGCTATTTACCTTCACAACACAAAAAAACATGATAAAACCAAATCTCCATCCATTTAAACTCCCAGTAAAAGTTCAAAAGTGGAGAAAAAAGGTTACAAATATGTCCATAAACCACTTCTAGTAGAGCTTAAAATGCTAGGAAATTAACAATAGAAGATAATATGATAGATAATATGATAAGCTATACAGTAGCAAGTTGTTCATCAGTTGATAAATATTCAAACCGTTAATTAGACATGTTTGATGCAAGTGTTACCAGTAAGCTGGTGGGAAGGTGGCAGCTGGCTTCATCAAGTCTGGAAGTGACAACCACCGCTGTGATCAGTGGGATTTAGATTAGGGGGACCAGCAGCGTGATCCAAAGGAGGGATATTCTCCAGGAGGAAGCCCTCTGTCAGACAGGTGTTGTGACCAGCAGAGAGAGAGAGGCCCTCAATCAAGAAGAACATCTCCACAGCCGGTCGGGGGAAAGACACCTCAGCATAACCTAAAGCTCTATTGTTCTGCTAAAAGGAAAAAGCTCACAGATCATTATGAAGGTGGGGAAACTTCTCCTGTTGGATCTCCTCATCATTCCAGTAACACTGGAAGCCCTCAAGAGGGTCCAGGAAACGTTCTTCCAGCTTGTACGCTCTCTTTTAAACTCCAAAAGGTTTCGTTTGTGATGTCAATGTCGCCTTTGAAGATGTTTTATAAGCCTTTCTCTCTCAGATATTGTGTTACGGTTATTGTGTTGAAATCGGCATCAGCAAAAGGCCGATTTTGGGTAAAGGATCTCTCTGTGCCTTTATGGACCGCCCAACAGAAGCTCCAGCTCATGGGTGACATTTATAGGTCGTTTTTTGTCCAATAACACTCAGGATCTTTTAAGACATTTTAAGTGACTGTCTTACTGTGTCTTTTTGACTTTACCAACAGAGGGTCATGGTTTTTGTTTCCAGTTTCTCCGTTATACATTAAAGGTCTCATTCACCCGTTTTTTTCAATAACTTTGCTGGTCTTGAGTGACTGCCTTGTGAGTCGTTTTCTGCGCACAAAATGCTCTCGCACTCCTGTTTCACTGGGTTGAAGTTTGTCGGAGGAGTGGGTGGGGGGAAGCGACTGATTTACGAGTCTCACTCATTAATATTCATGATATGCAAATGCCTCGCCTCTGATTGGCTAACAGCAACACAGCTCCTCTGCTGCCTTCGTACAAATGATTAACTTTGCGTTATACTTCGCTGATTGTGTTCCAAACACAAATTCCAACTATTTCTTTCTCAGCTCTTTCTTGGGTGAAAATGCAATGTTGATGTGTTCTCTCCACAAATGTTGTGAAGTTGCTAATGGTCAGCCTCTACTAGCAAAGACGCACTCTGCTCTTTCCCGGCTGCAAAATCAATACAGCCTTCCCATTGGCGGCCACAAGCCAAGGTGGCTGAGGACATGGATACAAATTTTCCCTGTGACATAGAAGGGATTGGCTTTTTCTCACTCGCTCGTTTTCTCATCTATTGCCTTTCTGTGGCTAATGCAGGCAATGGGGGGTGGAGAAAATGTTCACATGCAGCAGGTATTACATTGTTTCTCAGTGAACAAGACCTTTAACATATAAGACAATGGCCTTGATTTCAAACAATAAGTATTTTGTTCCTTACATTTTTACCCTCCTGTATTCATGTTTCTTTGTTTGTTTTGGAAGAGTCATTATTTGCTAAATATTTCTTTCGAGCATTTACCCATTCATTTGAATCACTCCGAAATCCAACAAGCATCAATTAATTAGGCACCCACTAGAGAACAAACACACACCGAGCATTTAGCAGCTGTTGTTAGCATCTCCGGGCAACAACTAAAGATTGGGGGAGTCTGCTCCCTTGCTTCAGGGCATCCTCAGTTGTCACAGAAAATACTAGCAAAACCCACTGAGGTTTTTAGTTGTGATGCAATAAAATGTGGGAAACCAACTGGTGGCTTAATTCAAACAGAACTACCAAAAGGGTTAAGATAAAGTTGAGAAAACATCTCAGTGTGAGACACGTAATAACTGCCATATATAAAACTCTGTGTTGGACATTTAAACCAGACGTCTCGCTGAAATGAAAACCTTTGACGGAACAATACAGACACAGTCCCTGTGGTTTTCTGTTTACGTCAGACATTCTAGTCTTATTTTATTTCCCATTTTTTTAATGAGAACAAGCTTTTATGTTACTTTCAGTTCTTCTCTGCTGCTTTTACGCCTCACTCTCGCTTATTACATGAAAGGCTCAGCTTTGAATGTTTCTTTTAAAAACGGTTCCAGTTTAAACTTTCGTTGTTTTCTTTTATGTTCTGCATACCAGAAATGATTAACGTGAATAGTTTCTGAAGTCCCTCTGTGAATGCTAACTGTGAAGTCAGATGTGGTTTTAAAATGAAATACAGAACCATAAATCAACAAGTTATATAGAAACACTGACTGTCTCTGCAGAGGTTTCTTGAAGCATCAGATCCATTGTTATTGTCCTAGCCTTGGGAACAACGTTAGTTTTGCTTCCTTGTTTGCCAAAAATTGTGGTTTTATTTTTTTGTTAAACCTTTTTAGAACCCTTAAAAAAAAAAAAAATTGGCATTCTTATTTCAAGGTTGATTCAAACTACCCTAAAAACAAAAAATGAAAATAAGAAATCTCCAAAAACTAGCTAATGTCAAAGTATATAAAGTATTTAGCAATCCAAACACTAATTTGAACTACTTACTATTATTACTTACTATTATTTGAAAATTGGTGTTAGAAAGAATGAGAACTGTTTCATTAACTTGACAGAATGTTTTTTTGCTAGATTTAAAAGGGTATTTATATGCATAACAAACTCTATTTATAGAATTTATTAAAGTATTACTCACATTGCCTGGAACAATAGCAAGAATAAAGGCACTATGAGAAATAAAATTCTTTGTAATTTGTGAGAGGACAGTTTAAAAGATTAAGAAGAATGTGTTTCATTATTAAAGAGATACAACCTTCCATAATAACTGATTTAGTGTCCTAATTAGGCGGACTCCTCTGGGAACTGCAGAAAGATTTGGGGAAAGATGTGAATATAGTAGCTGCAGTAAATTACTTTCCACTTCAGTTTAACCTCTTTAATGTGGTCATGTTAAAACACTGATTATATGCAAAAATGTGAAACTATCCATTTCTTTTGAATTCTAAAAACGTGTTAATTTCTTAGTTGTAAATAAAGTGTTCGCTTGCTTTGCAAAAGCGCCTGCTGTAAATAGAACAGTAAAAGAAATTCTCTTTACTTCTCACTTTAAACACTTGGTATCAAGCATCCCAAACAATATTCGGAATATTGTAATATTTCTTTTAATAAGGAGCTGCGTTTTTAACCAGCATCTGGAAGTGATTTGAGCCAGGTGGACAAGGGGTGCTGCTTTTTCCACTCTCCCTGTGACTGACTGCCCGACTAAAAGTGGCAACGGCAATTATCAGGAGGGGCAAGCCATTGATAAGATCTCAAAATGTTAAAATCACAGATCTGGGATTGCAGACATGTTTTTGAGAGCAGAAACTGGTAATACTCGTGGTTTTTCTACACATCACACACTGTGGAGCATCTAGGTACAAACTGTTCATACTTTCAGGATACCAGAAGAGGAACAGATGAATGATGAGAAAATTATAGATAGATGCTGCTAGAAGACTGTGTGAATTTAATGAGAATCAGCGATAAGATATACAACCTGTTCTGTTTTTATTTGATAGTAGGCTATAATTTTGAGGCAGAAGGAAAATGAGACATGGATTTGACAAAAAAAATCTAAATCATGTCTCAATTTTATGTTTTCAAAATATGCTTTTTTCCAGAATAATTTAAAAAAGCTCAGTTCTTGGGTCGATACTTTGTAGAACCACCATCACTGAAGCTACAGCTGCTAGTGCTTCATCTTTGCATATCTAGATACCTAACTTTTTTCCCCCATCGTTGGAATTCTTCCGGTTGGCAATTGATGGCTGATTAACAGGGTTTTGCTAAATTGCAATCATCTGAATCAGGTGAGTTAAAGCAGGGAAACATCTAAAACATGCAGGGCAGTGTACGTTGAGGACCAGGGTTGAGAAACACTGCTTTCAACAATGGTTTTCCTTTTGCATTTTTTCCATCAAGGAAAATTTTGATTTAGATCTAGATTTATCCGTTGACTGTCTTGTCAAAAGATTCTCCAACCTAAGCTGTGGACCTCTGCACCTCCACCAGAGTAACTATTGGCCTATGTCCTCGCCTGGCCTGTTAGATTAAGTGAGATGTTAATCTCAAGGGATTTCTGGGTTAAATAAATTAATATATATAATATTTGGTAGGTTTGCAGTGGTGACATGCTCCTT
This sequence comes from Valencia hispanica, assembly GCA_963556495.2. NCBI lineage: Eukaryota > Metazoa > Chordata > Actinopteri > Cyprinodontiformes > Valenciidae > Valencia > Valencia hispanica. The sequence goes on along the minus strand of OY747712.1, from coordinate 13,456,527 downwards.
CTCCTCCACCAGATGTTCAGCGCTTGTGATTTTGCTTCATAACCTTACCCTGCTTTAAGCTTCATGGGCCTTCATGTTGCTGTTTCTTCACCAATGTTCTCGAATAAATCTCAAAGAGCTTCAATAAAAAGATGGATTTATACTGAGAAAAGGTTACACACAAAGCAACTGATTAAATGTTATTTTAACGGGGATTAAATTAAAGGGACTAAGTACAAATGCATGCCACATTCTTCAGATTTCTCCTTGTAAAAATAATTTTCCTTAAATTTCCCAGTCATGCACAACTTGGTGTTCGACGCTAACACAAATTATATTTTTTATACAAAAAAAAGTTTGTGTTTTTTATTGTTAAAAGATGTGAAAAAGTTTAAGGGGTATGAATATTTTGGTATCCCTGGTGTATACCCTCATATCTGTGTATAAATAGTCCACTAAACATTAATTTTACTCGAGTGTAAAGATTTTTAATGTTGAGTTTTGTGTTTTTGGATCAAAGTTTCACAAATATGTTTGTTTGTGTCTGGCTCTCTTTTCTTGTTTTCTTCAGTCTGGTCTGTGGTTTGTCCCAATTAGCTTTGCGTTCTGCTTTCCAGTCACACCTGCTCCTTCTTTTGTTCATCACCACCTGCTAAGTGGCCCTCTTCTATCTTCTATCCTCCCCCGTTTTAAATATGCCAACAAGAGAAAAAACAGCAAAATTCTTGTTGTTTTTTGGTCTGTGATTTCAACTTGTTTGCTGCATGAATGCCAATTTTCATCGTCACATCTGTGTTACTTCATGCCCGCATTCGGGTTCCCCTTCCTCCACAATTTTATGACAAATCTAAACATGTGAGATTCAGTGCAAACACTAAAACATCCCAGTTACCTGAACCTCACATCCTGTGACATCTTAAAGTGTGTCTCTTGCGTCACAGATATTTCCAGTCTTGTGAACACTTCACACGAAGCAATAGAGGTTTTCATGAATACTAAAACCAACTCAGCTTCCCTCCAAAGTCCAATGCATTATAGAGCTCCGGGAGTTGACATCACTTCTCCCAGCATGCAACAGTTAAAATCGAATGGGCTCCATTGTGGCAGGCAGTCTCCCGCAGTTGTTTTTATTTGCCGCTAACCCAAAGTTAGAAACGGTAAATATGGTGGATACCTTGTTGCTCCCCAGGATGCCATAACAGACGCGGATGAGATAAGGGAGAAACGTTCTATAGGATAACCAAGGATCCAGAACGCAGAGAACGATGGATCATTGCCATGAAACGCGCGATCAGCGATCAGGCAGAAATGAAGCCGTTTCATTTGGTTTTTTGAGTGATTCACCTGTAATTCTAATTTGTACCGTTTGTTTGATAACTCTTGTCCCCAGCAATATTTTTTTTCCCCCTACCACTTTTAAAAACTTGATGTGGAATTTCTTACCAGCTCTAACAGCGCTGGATTCCTAGATAGCGAGAATATTCCGCTGTCAGCGCAAGTTGGAGGAATATTCTGGCATGTTCTTTCCACATATCACTAAATATCAACACAATTCTCTTTGGGAGTCTTAAACAAAACATTATAAACAATTATATTTTCTCACTCGCAACCCGCCCGCATTAAAGAAACTTCCTCCCGGACCCCTGAAATTTAATTTCACAACTTTATGATGTAAAAACCTTATGCGGGTCACCCGCGGGAACCCGCCCTGTTGCAGGACTCTGAACTGTTAAGTTAAAGTTGAAGTTTCTCCAAACAGAACTGCAAGGGTTGCAAAGGGAATGCGTTTTATTGTTGCACATATGAATCTTTAGACTATACGAATAATTAATCATTGTCCCCAGCCATCTTCAAACCATACTTAAGTTTATGGTTATTGTCACCAGCAACTTTAAAAACAAACTGACGCCGTTGTGAGAGTATCTCAGGTCCGGTAAAAGGTCCGCCCTGACAGCTTCTGAAGTTTTAAAAAGTATCCCAGGGGCATGGTAAAGGTCGGATATGTTTAATCTTTTTAATTTCCCGGTATAGACAATAATATCTTCTGTTTTAAAATGGGGAGTAAACTCCAATGGAGTAAAATTATAGCCAGCACATTAATTTTGGTGAGGTTCATGCCTGCCAACATGGCGCCTACGCTCTGAGAGTCACGTGACGTCCGGAGCTCTATAGATGAATGAAATAGCTTCATGACAGCGTTATTACACCGGTGCACGATGATGGAAACACAAAGAGTGAGTTTAAAAAACTGCAGGCTGAAAGGACTTAAATGTGATTCAAAAGCACCCTTACTGAAAACATACATGGTGTCATATGGGCAAAATCACATGTAATCACCTGTGAAAAACCATTGACCCATGTGAAAACATGTTAAAAAAAAACATGTGAGATGTGTGAAAAATATGTGATCACCTGTGTTTTGCACACATTCCCCATGTTAATTTGGAACATTTTCATGGTAATAAACTGTGAAACCCATAGACGTTCACATGTGAAAACCATGGGATAACATGTAAACCACATGTGAAATTACACGTGAAGCCCATGTGAAGTCTATGTGATTACATGTGAAAAATATGTGAAACCCATGTAAAACCATTCATGTGAAGTCCATGTGTGCTACACATGTGGTTTACCATATACCACATGTGATCCCATGTGAAGACCATGTGGAGATTTCCAGGAGGAGATACCTCCCTAAACCTTCTAGTTTTGTTTCAAGTTTCAAAGTGAATTCTGCCATTGAAAAAACAACAAATTATTCAGAAATTCCATACTATTCTGCGAACCGTTTAAGCGATATCACAATCTGCGTTTAAACCTGTGTGAAAATATCATCCACATTGGGTTACTATTTTACAGCACCTCGGGACCAAATATGATCTAAGGTCGACTGTGGCTCAGGTGGTAGGAATTCGTACCGTAATTGGTGGGTTGCTGGTTAGAGTCCCCGCTCTGTCCGTCTCGGTTGTTGTGTCCTTGGGCAAGACACTTAACCCTGTTGCCTGCTGGTGATGGTCAGAGGCCTGATAACTAAAAGATCTGCCTCCCATTCTACTTTTAGAAATCCTAGGAACTACAAGTAAACCTGCAGTCTGAGAGCGAAGTGCTCTGTTAGGAACATATGGAACAATTAGATCTCTGATGTATGATGGAGCTTGATTATTATGGGTTTTATATGTAAGAAGAAGGATCTTAAATTCTATTCTGGATTTAACAGGGACCCAATGAAGGGAAGCTAAAGCAGGAGAAATGTGATCTCTCTTTTTAATATTCATCAGAACTCTTGCTGCCGCATTTTGGATCAGCTGAAGGCTTTTAATGGCATTTTGTTGACTTCCTGATAGTAAAGAATTACAGTAGTCCAGCCTTCAGGTAACAAATGTATGGACTAGTTTCTCAGCATCACTCCTGGACAGGATGTTTCTAATTTTAGCAATATTCCCGAGGTGAAAGGAAGAAATCCTAGAAACCTGTTTAATATGGGATTTAAATGTCAAGTCTTGGTCAAAAATAACGTCGAGGTTATTTATGTTATTACTGGGGGCCAATTTAATGCCATCCAGATGAAGTGATTGACTAATCAGTTTATTTTTTTGAACTTCTGGTCCAAAGACAGCAACTTCTGTCTTGTCAGAATTTAAAAGCAAAAAGTTTAGATTCATCCATGTTTTTATGTCTTCCAGACATGCCTGTAATCTACCTAACTGACTGGGTTCATCAGGATTTATGGATAAATATAGTTTTGTATCATCGGCATAGCTGTGGAAATTTATCCCATGCTGTCTAATGATTCTACCAATTGGAAGCATATATATGGTGAAAAGAATTGGTCCAAGCACAGAACCCTGTGGAACTCCACAAATAACCCTTGAGAGTGAAGAAGATTTATCATTTAGATGAACAAACCGGAATCTATCAGACAAATATGATTTAAACCAGCCTAGTGCTGTTCCTTTGATCCCTACAACATGTTCAAGCCTTTCTAAGAGAATATTATGATCGACTGAGTCAAAAGCAGCACTGAGATCTAACAAAACCAGAACAGACACAAGTCCATTATCTGAGGCCATGAGAATATCATTAGTAACCTTCACCAGTGCTGTTTCAGTGCTATGATGAGCTCTAAAACCTGACTGAAACTCTTCAAACAGCTTGTTACTGTTTAGATGCTCACAGACTTGATCAGCAACAAGTGAAACATGTTATGTTCCACATGCAACCTACATGTGAAAAATATGTGTGAAACCCATAGAAACTTACATGTGAAGCCCATGTGAAGTCTATGTGATTACATGTGAGAAAAATGTGAAACCCATGTAAAACCATACATGTGAAGTCCATGTGTGCTACCCATGTGAAGAACATGTTAAAGCCCATGTGACTTTTCCGTAAGGGAGGGTCACACTAGTGAGATCAGGGAAGCAAACCAACAACCTTTTGGTTTCAAACCATCTCCTAAACCTCCAAACCATTCCATCCCTGTGTATATGCAATGAGGTGTAAACTCCATCCATCCATCCATCCATCCATCCATCCATCCATCCATCCATATCCTCAGATCTGACCAGAATGAGTTACTCTTGTATGTTTACTGCCCCATCCTATCTTAACCTCTACTGTTTTACTGCAGTTGTACCTTAAGCCTAGTTTAGGGCGCGGAGACGTGCAGCGCCATCATCTGTTGACACAAGCGCTCTGCGGAAGGCCAGCAGAGGGTGACGGGGACATGCACAATTTTTAAAATGCCTGTCAAAACCTACGGACAACACAAGCCTGTGATTGGTCAGCACGCTACTTCCTTTAAAGTTGTTAACAGCACCACGATTTCTCAAAAAAAATCCCAAAGTGTTGAAGATATCTAGCAGCAGACATGGCGTAGATCAAATAATGTCTTGTGGAAGAAGTCCAAAGATATGAACATAGATACAACCCTTTACTGAACGAGCACAAAGATGCGCATCAGACTTTTAATTCGTGAAAGGAAATTGCAGGAAATGTGGATTTGAAGGTGGTTGCCCCCTGTTGTCCTGGTGGGGAATTGCTTTGCAAGACTCCCCAGGCAACATAGAAGTCTGAAAGGAAAACGTCTCTGTCGATATGTGTGCGTGCCTGTGCAAACTTGCTGATGGAGAAGTATAAACTAGGCTGTATGAATGAAGAATAGGATTTTGAGTTTTTGAGTGTGTTGTCCTGTAGATTGTAATGCATAAACTCTAACCAGGCAAACAGTCTGTTTTTCCTCAGTAACAAAGTTGGCGGAGCAGGCACATATTGAGAGTGGGTCGATGTGCTGCTGTACGTAATCATGAACAGCGATGGGGATCCCAGAGGTGTCCAGTTCAGGCAACCTTCTCACACGTCCCTTCTGTTATTTATCTCATCATGTGTAAGTAATGTTTTTGGTTACGTCACCAAAATACAGCGATCTGTAAGTGTCACCCTTCTCCTCAGAATGACAACACTGACCTATTATACAAAACAATCGCATATCTGATAAACAAGTTAATTAATTTCTAATTTCCAGCTGGCATTTATGCTCAGACAGTTCCTCTAATGTTGATGACGTTTTTATCAGATTGGCGTCGGATGAGTCAAATCTTGTCTAAATTTGACTGGAGATGAGATACACATTTATATTCTACCGAGACTGATTTGCGTCATTATCAGCATCTTGAAGGTAGAATTTGCCTGAAATAGCTAATTCGTTGCCCCAAAATATAGAATTTTGATTGACTGAGTCACCACTGTTATGGGAACGGATACAATTTTTGCAAATAAAACTTACATTTCATGTGTGTATTATTGAAGTGTAAATAGTAAAACGGCAGATCTTAACTTCATTTTCAGACCAATTCTAGCTGAGGGTTGTTGTTTTCTTTTTTCAATGATCAGCTCAAGGTTTTTCAAAGCAGGTTCGCACTTACTTGTGAGTACTGAAACAATCAGAAGACACCTATATGAAGCCAAGATGTCGACAAGAATCTCGCACAAAATCCCATCCATTCATCATCTTCTTATAATCCTGGATCGGGTCGCAGGAGCCCAGGCTTCCTTTTCCCCAGCCACTTGGGTCAGGTATTCTGTTTGCATTTTTGTCATGTTGCTATTTATTTTTGCTTAGCTTTAGTTATTCATGATTTTCCATCCACTTTATATTAAATACCTTCCGCCTCCCGTTCTCCCTGCATATGAGAATGTCATCTAAACTATTGTGTTTAAAATGAGTCAAAATCAGATGTCCGAGTGCAAGTGAAAGCAGCGCAGAGGTGGCGCAAGTGATGAAAGCAGCAGCATTTCATGACAGTGTTATCTGATGAAACTCTAAATCCTCACTTTTAGTCTCATGAACAACTATGCCCTTGAAAAGCAGGGACTAATACATAGCTGATGAAAAGAAAGAAATAGAAGTATTTCGATCATCCTTCCACATTTGGATTTGTTTAAATACAAAGTTAGCAGCCTCACCGTAACAATCAGGCCCCTCTCCTGGAAGTACTTGACCAGAGGAATGGTGTTCTGTTTGAAGTTGGTCAGGCGACGGTCGATGGCCTTTGGGTTGTCGTCGGGTCTTCCCTGCTGCTCGGCCCTTTTCTGCAGCCTCTCCTTCAAACGGCTGTTGGTACACGCCAAGAAAACCACAAGGTCCGGAGTGCAGATCTGCACAGAGAAAAAGCATGTGTGAAACGGTTAACAACCAGTTCACTGCAAAAAACGATTTTCAAGAAAGTAAAAATCCCTTGTTTGGGGACTATTTTTCATATTTTTTAAATATAGTGTCTCATTTCAAGAAATTATTTTCAAGAAAATATTAACTTGTTCCATTGGCCAATTTTTTTTAGCTTGTTACAAGAAAAAATATATCTTGTATAATTTATTTCTAACTTGTTTCTGGAGTAGCCTTTTTTCCAGTGTAATAAAGTATCTTCATTGTATTTATCTAAACTAGTAATCTTCACACGTCTGCCATCTTCTTTTTTTATGCCTTTAGTCACAAAAGCCACATCATAGAACTTACACTGGGAAAAAAGGCTATTGCAGTGTTCTCCACTGCTTCAAAAAAACAGGCTTCATTCAAGCATGATGGCTATAATCTGACTGAGCTGGATACTTCACCGAAGTAAAGCAGAGAGAGCAGCGAATATATTTAATGTGAATATATTTAAGATGAAGTTCATACAAAAATAAAGAGCTCATCTCAGTCAGGATTGAAGAGGATGAAGGTATAAACTACGATATGCCCATTGTCTCTGTTTTAAAGCGCAACCTGAAAGACTGGGTGTTATAGCTTTGAAAATAACCTGCAGCTTCTCTGGAAAAAACAGCACAGGTTGGATCCTGAAATAGATTTTTAATGAAAGATATTAATGTTTTTGCTTGACAAACAGCGACATAGAAGTGCGGATTCTCACAAGAAGTTATTGAAAAAGTTTTTCTCAAAATTACGGTCATGATTAAAATGAACGGTAAATAAAAAAAAAAAAAAAGTTAATATTAGCTAGAAATTAACCAAGAATATTCAACTGTTGTATTTTTATGCTAATATAAAAATATTGCGTCCTACTGGTCTGGCATATGTATTCCAGTAATGTTTTGCATTTCTACATTGTGTTGACCAAAATGTTGTTCTAAGGACAGGAGACCCAGGGAATAAACAAGGTTACAGAATAATAATAATAATAATAAATAATGGGCTGCAAAAAAACTGGTGTAAAGCAAATAACTTCTCCCTCCTTCAATTAAAATCACAGGGAAATGTTACAATATACAGCATAACAGCGACCAGTTCCACATTGCTGGGAGCAGTAACTCTAGAGCTGTGTCACGTTCATAGTTTATCCATGACAGCGGGAGTGATTTACAGTTTTATCCAAGAGACATATGAGCTGAGATCTAAGTAAGATGATCTGTGGTATTAGACAAGGGTATGTCCCCAAAGAGCCTTGAAATTAACGACTAGGTTTTAAATTTAAGCTCCAAAATGAGCCGTGAACCAGTGGAAAAAGACGAGGCCTGAATCGAAGTGCTACTGAAACAGCCAGCCTCATTGTAGCAAGAGCTTTTGGAGCTTTTTGTGGGTGAATTATTGACATTTCTAATCCAGGTTGGAAGACATGACGAAATTAATGGATTTTTACTGATACCAAAAAAGTGAAAAACGGCTCAATTTTAGAAACGTTTCCCAACTGATGCAAATGAAGGCAGAAATTAAAATAAAATAAAAAATAGCACCCAATTTTCTCACTTATAAAATCAGTGATAGGGCCATCGGCTAAAGGAGATGAGAATATTACATTAATCATTAATCAGGCATCTGTAGGAAGGAAACACACCCAAACCCTCTGGTCCTGCCTTTGATGTAAATCACTAAAACAGATTATCCAGAATTTTAACAAGTGATGTGTGACAGTGAGAAATAAAGGAAAACTTGTGTATTTCATATTCATGTATTTTAAAAACCACTTGAAAATGGTCAATATTATTTAGTAATTATTTTATAAGACTGTTACAAAGTCTGAGGGTAAAAAAGTTTAAATCCCATTGGAGTTGTTTTGATATTTACACAATTCAGTGTTTGAGATGTACTTGAATGCACCATAAAAATGTTGGGAAATCCCATCTCTCCCATTTCATAAGCTATGCAGCGTTTTGGATGGTTTGAATGCTCTGAGCAGCTGGATTTGGACTTTATTATTCTCAAGTACCAATGATATTTACATCCAGCTTGACAATATTTCAGGAGAGTAATGCAATTAAGTGCAGAGCCGAGCTATGCACCTTGTTGCTTTTAAAAAAACGCTGACGTAAAGTTCTGGTTTAGTCCATGTGTCTTTCTCTACTGTACTGTAGCTGCATAAGAAACCTTAATGTTTCTAAATAGAGTTTAGTGATAGCTAGGAGTCTTCTCTTATTTTGTTTTGGTGTCACTTTTTAAAGCTAAACACTTACTCTGGCTTTCCATCGGATGTGTAAATGGCACGAAATCTAATGGCCGCATTTTTCCGGTGACCTTAGTGGTATGTCCCTCCCTACTAGAAGCGTTTCAGGTGCGCAGCAAGATCATGAAATCACAGGAGAACTGCTATTACTTAACTGAATGGGACACAAAAAATTTAATCCCATGTTATAAAATATCATAAACTCCCCCTCCACTCCTGAAACTGTACATATTTCTGTTCATACCTCCTCCTTTGTCACACTGTCCTTGTAAAAAGGATCACTTATCACATATAAAATTGGATTTTAGATTAACTTATTGACGTTCATGATGAAAACCAACAAAGCTATAGACCGACTGACTTCAAAACTGGTGTCACAGGTGATGACTTATTTTTTTGTAGTTAAGCAACTGGAAATCTGCATGTCTTTTATTTGCTGGATTCTTTACACTTCTACTGTGTATGATTTCTTGTCTGGCATGAAATGAACCGCTGAGCGTGACGTGTTCGGGAAGTGTAGTGCGTAAAGAGTAGACCTGAGTAAATTTAGTGGAGCATCGGGTCACAGCGCTTCTGGGAGGTGTCAGTACACGCTCCTGGGTGCCCGGTTGAAAAAAAACTAATTGATGACAACGGCTTTTAGCTGTGTATTGCGATTCACAGACATACACTTCCGGTGGAAAGCATGGGTTAGTTTCTCACATAAATATAGAATAGAATAATCTTTTATTTTCACACAAAGGGGAAATTTGGCTGTAACAGCAGCAAAGTGACATAATAAAAGCATTCACAATCACACAAGAAAGGTAGAGAAAGTATAAAAACTGAATTAAGAATAAAGTATGTACATTAGGGACATAATTACAAAAATGAAAGTGCAGTTGTTAAAAATAAAGTGGTATGCTCAGATTGGAATGTGCAAGTGAGCAGGATAATAAAAAAACTGCATTTTTTACAGGACGTGCATGTGTAGTTGTGCAATAAAAGTAAACATATTTACAGTGAGTTATTATTTACAAGAAGTTAACAGACTATAAACTGAGAAAAACACATGTGCAAATAATAGCAGCAGTAATGTTGATCAAATGAGCCAACAGTGCAAATTACAGCAGGGGTGTAAACAAATATTGAGTTTATTGGGAACAGCTGCAGGGAGGAAGGACCTGCGAAAACGTTCCTTCATGCACCGAGGATGCAGCAGTCTGTCACTGAAGGAGCTCTGCAGCTCAGCAACATCTTCATGCATGGGATGGGAGACACTGTCCATCAATGATGTTATTTTGGCTATAACAGTCTATCTGTCTCCCACCACCTGTCTCCCATTCTGCGTGTGTTCAGGTATAAAACAACGCTGCATTTGTTGGTTGCTATGAACCAACAGGGTTGTATCGGACATTTTCAGTAAGAAAACATGTAATATTACATCCCTAGCGGCAAGTGTTATTCCGAATCCCCTCATGGCAACTTAGCTGTCAGAAGTAGGTGACAGTGCAGAAGGCGGTTATACTGACGCCTGTTCATCCAGTTTATTGGAACAGGAAACTATCCTTCATAGAGGGGGTTAGGGATGGGTATCGTTAGGGATTTATCAATACTACTACTCTTAAAAATACTCATCGATCCGGTACTTTATCTGTACTTTTTTTTTGAAAGACTAAAACAAAAGGGGAAAAACACAAATAATGAACTGCAGAAAAAAAAAAAAAGGAACTTAGATAAGAAGGAAGCTGTTGTTCAAAAATATCCAGCATTTATTAATTGTACGAATAAAATAGCAGGTTAACTGTAGTTTAAGAATAAAAAAAAAAACTTAGATAAGAAGGAAGCTATTGTTCAAAATATCCAGCATTTATTAATTGTACGAATGAAATGGCAAACTTATGTCCATGCTTCACGTGTTTGCTTTGCATACAAACATACATACCTGTTGTATGATTCAGGTACCTGATCTGATTCAGGGGTTGTTGTTGCTGCAGCACTCAGGCGGTCAAACGCCGTGCATCTTTCGGTTTGTAGTTGGTGTATTTTGGCAAGGTGTTTGGTCAAATTACTTGTGTTCCCACCTTTGCAAGCAAAGCTTTTATTAGGCTACATATGTGACAGCGTGCATTTCCGGCATTTCGTAAAATGAAGCCAAATTTCGGATATTTTCGTTCGCTCTGCCATCACACACGCTGCAGGACGGAGTGGCGACGCAGCAGTGTGTGCTTGTTAAGGAGAAGCGGGCTGCAATACAGTGTTTGGCTTGTGTTTTTTTGTCCCGCAAAACATGGATATGACCTTAATTTTACCGTTAAAAGGACCGATAAGGCTGAAGCTTATCGGTCCGGGGGGACCGTCAGATTCAGCCCCGGGGCCAATTTAATACCGGGTTTCGGTACCCATCCCTAGAGGGGGTTATTACTGTTCATACAGGTTCAATCAGTTTACTTGTTTTCTGCATTAACATGAAATGCATGAGATGAACATTCCACAGTCTGCATCTGATCTGTCACACTGCCATGGATAAAAAAATAGCCTAATTGGCATCTACAAAGGTGCATGCCACTGTGTCCAGTTAAGGTTTAAGTTTCCATAGAAACTATTCACACATGCATGTATGTTTCTCACATTAGGCTGCTGATGTGAATAGCAGAACACTGACAGCATTTGTTTGGACAGGTTACTATTCTTTAAATTCATCTTTTCCTCACATAAACGGTATGCTTGATCATTTTTGCACCGCCTGTCAAGTCAGTGAAGTCTTTTGTAATAAACCAAGAAATCCAATAAAATGCTTCTTCAAAAATAAAAAGGAAACAAGCAAATTCAATAAGGAGCATAAGAGAGCAAGTGTCGACCTAATCTCAACAACTAATACCCTCTGAGCAATGTTCTGTTGAATGCAATCGCTCAAATTAAAATATCAAAACAGAAAAGACAATTTAAAGCCAGTATTTCAGTCTGCTTCTGGGTGTGTTTTTTTTTAGCTCTTTTCCATAAATAAAATAAGATATTCTTACCACAATATTACAAACATACCTTTGTGCAAAATAACAGATAAGAAGTCTTTTTGGAAAACAGCTAATTTAAATTTGTTTCAAGGCTAAGACAAATAAAATGGAGAGAAACAAGCAAAATAAAGGCTGTACTATTGTGTGTGTTTGTCTTTCTGTATTTGATTTTGTTTAGCTTCTTTTCCTTCTTAATAAATCTGTATCCGCAGACCATCAGACATCTCCATGTGTCAGCATAAACAATCTGAGTTTTTCCTCAATCAAGATGTCTTTGTAGAAGCAGCACATTTTCTGATCAAAAGGTGTATCGGCAGGTTTTGGAGGACCTTACTATCACGCCTCTAAATTAAAAAAGCAAGAGGAAATCCATAAATGTGTATTCTTGGTATAGTTGTCAAAGCGTACAACTACGTGCTACAGCGTTGAAGCACGTTTTGACTGTTAATCTAAATTGAATTTGTTCCAAAACCCAGCTTGCTTGTGTGAGTATGTGTAATGAATTTATGAAATATTATCTGGCTTATTTTCCTGTTAGGTTATTCAAACACTGGAAAGCAAACAAACAAAAACTAAAAAATCCAAAATTTCTATTTATCCATTGACTATACCCGCTTCTCCTTTCAGGCTTGCGGATGCCTATCTCCAGCAATCACTGGGTGAGAAGCAAGGTTCACCCTGGACATGTTGCCAGTCTGTTACAGGGCAACATAGAGACACACAGGACAAACAACCATGCACACATTAGACACCAAAAGGAAATTTAGAGAGTCATAACATTCATGTTTTTAGACTTTAAGAAGAAGCCGAAGAACTCGGAGAGAGCATGCAAACACCAAGCAGGCAGGGATTCGAACCCAGCACCTTCTTGTTCCAAGGTAACAGTGATGCCAAGCACACCAACTTGCAGCATGTAAATGTTTCATTCATGTGAAACAAAATGAAGACATTAAGTAGGCGTTATTTTGATCCAGGAGTTAAAATAAGACATTTTTTTGCATTAACATGATCTATTAATCTTGATTTGTCTATGACATAATTGACAAATATTTGATATTTCAAAAAGCTACATTTACATTACATTTGCACTTTATTAACATTTCCAAGTATCAGGGTAGTTCTCTTTAGCTGTTATTAACCCCAGTGTGTTTGCACGGCATCTAAAAGAGTAGAAACGGGAGGCATATTTAGCCGAGAAAATTAGACCGTAATAGAAGTAATAATCCTGATATCATCTCAAACTCTTAAGATGGACTTCTGTGGCTGATCGAAACAATATTCTCCACATGATGTTTCAGTCACGCCACTTTTAACAAATTCATTCTAAAAAAAAAGAAGTTTTAAGTAAAATATTTATCCCAAGGTTAACAAAAACAATCCAATTTCACCTATTCTTTGAGTGTCATTAACCCTTTTACTGAGATATTCCAAAGGAAATTTGTCTAAAACTTTACATTCAACAAAGGTTTCACAATGAGGGTCTAGTCGGCTTGCAGAATGTTACTTCTTTGTTACTTCCCTTTATATAACTGTATATCTCAGTCCTGTGGGAGTAAGCAAATTAAGCGCTATGCTCTCACATTATGCTGTAATTGGTTTCTGCGAGAACATTATGTTTTATTCCTTTTCTAAAAGTGTGAGAGAAATGTGCAGAAGAGTTATGACATCACCAACATTACTCCAGTCCAGCGTTGTTTTTGTGTCAACATGATAATAAACTGCTCATTTAATTGCTCATAAAGTAGACGTTTTTCTTCTTTTTATTCACACCAAATAAATTTCTGTTTGAAATTTATCACCACACATTCTCATCTTAGACTGTCTGCTGTGCATTTAGCCTTCCACACATGCAGATTGACAGGAATGATGATAGAAAGTTGCCACCCCATTTGTGAAAATCCTGGAAGATGAAGACGCGAACGGTCTCTCAGGGCAGCTATAAACGGAGCTCATGAATGGCTACTCTGATGCTTTAAAGGACAAAGTGCCAGCATGTGGTGCGTAATGAAAATGGATGCTGCGGGTCCTCAGAGGACCACACGGTTATACCCGAGCTGGGGACTGAAAGTAAAGAAGTGAACCTTTCAGGAAAAGAGCTGTGTGATGCATAAAGCAAGACTTGGTGTGAGAGTCATTGAATCATTTCTAATCCTTTAAAGGACACAGTATGATGGTTTTTCCAGGTGAAAGCTGCAACATTGAAGGAGTTTCTGTTTTCAGGTCATTATTTTCTGACATTTGTTTGTGAGTTCATGTAAGTCATGTAATCCATCTTATACCACAGATCATGAATTACTTGACAGTAGAAGCAGCCGTGGGTCTTAGGTGGGGTTCTAACATGTCAGCTTATGGCTCAGTATCAATATTAATGAATCTGAATGAACTGGATGTACAATGGGCCCTTTCATAAGGCCTCGTCTCTCCGCCTTTCCTGTCAAATTACTGTTTGATAAAGGCAACAAGTCATCAAATTAATCAATATGTTGATATAATTGATACTAAAAAAAAAATCATTATTCAAGGATACTCATTTGCGTCAGAATCCATATAAATGGAGCAGTTCACATTTGCCCAAATTGTCGCACTTCATCCAGCAGCTGTGCTGCAATTAGAGACACTAACCCCCCTCCTCCCTAATGAGCTGCTACTGTAAGTTTTAAACTCTGTTAACATGGTGAGTACACAGTAAAAGAAACATATGTAACCCTTTTTAAGCAACCAGGCACACAAAAAAAAAGCATACTTTCTCTATGAGGCAACTGGAGAGGAAAAAGGGAATGCCAAAGGATGCCACATACTAGTTTAGCTAACAAAACGAAATATCTGTTTAAGAGCATCTTAAAAAGGTCAGTAAAGCTCCTGTATCTGGAGCAGTGAAGCAGTAAACCTCCTGGTCGACTTATGCTGAAATTATCTGTTTAAATATTAGCATAACGGACAGCCCAGTTACGGTCTTCTGTCGGTCTGAGCTCGAGATCCGGTTCCCGGCTGCTAAGTTCCAAACCACTCAGCACTCCGCTCTACTGCGGCATGAATAAACATAGGAAAATGTTAATCAGCTGACGGCTCGGTCAGCTACTAAATAGTGAGCCAATGTAACAAACCAGTATAACCTCCCCTGCTGCTGTGGTTGATCACTGAAGAAAATACTCAGCAAAATTACCCTAATGCAGAAACTGTACAGGACCACTGGTGCATACATTTCCATTCACCAGATCCCTCTTTGTACTGGTAAAACTAAATGTTTTGTATGCGCCAGATCCAAGTTGGTTTTGAAACACTATTTCCTTTAATATAGAATGATCCAGGGACGGGCTGGTGTTGGAATTTAGCATGGGAGCTTGGTGTGGAGAGGCTTTTTATCTTCTCAAAGGATGGAAGTGGAACCATGATTTTAACAAAAATTCTTCTATTGATAGTATAACATAATGTTTTAATACAACTAATAGTATAACATGTTTAAGGAAATAATAGGCTAATAATATGTGTTATGTCGTCACAACCAGAGGTGGGTGTTTATATTTACTTGAGTAGTTTTTTGGGGGAAAAAATATTTTTAAAGGGAATTTTTACAGAAACACATTTTTTACTTTTACTTGAGAAAACTTTCTCCAAATATATCTACTCCGAGTAACTTTACTGAATCAAAACAACCATTTTTTTAACCAAAAATGCACCAGACAAGGACACAAACCTGCAGTTTATGATAAAGTGAGACCTCTTGTTTGTACACAAGCTTTGTTGTACTAATGTTATTTTCTAGCTGATTAGCCATTTGGAGATTAATTAAACATAAGGTAAACACTTAATAATAAACAACTGTCACTGGAACCCTGTTATTACACAGATACATTCTCAGCTCTACATTAGGATGTCACCAGGTGGCTTTGAACCCATCCAAACCTTAAGTAAAAGCATCGAGCAAATCAGTGGTTGGATGAGCCATAACTTTCTCCAGCTGAACAGAAGCAAAACTGAAGTAATTACTTTTGGACCTAAAGAGGAACGATTAACAGTCAGCACACAGCTTCGGTTATTACAGCTAGAAACTTCTGATCAGGCCCGAAATGTAGGTGTAGTGGTGGACTCAGACCTGAACCTCCAGGGTCACATAAAGGCAACAACAAGGTCAGCCTTCTATCACCTGAAGAACATTTCTAGGATTTAACGAATAATGTCGCAACAGGACCTTGAAAAACTCATTCATGCGTTTATCTTTAGTCGGAGTGATTACTGCAATAGCGTCCTCACAGGTCTGCCTAAAAAGTCAATCAGACAGCTGCAGCTGATCCAGAACGCTGCTGCTCGTGTTCCTCACTAGAACCAGGAAAGTAGAGCACATCACCCCAGTTCTAAAGTCCTTACACTGGCTCCCTGTAGCTCAGAGAATAGACTTCAAAATACTCCTACTAGTTTATAAATCATTGAATGTCTTAGCACCAAAGTATATTGAAGATCTGCTGTTACTATACAAACTTCCCAGACCACTCAGGTCCTCTAATTCCAGTCTATTCAACATCCATATACTTAGAACCAAACATGGAGAAGCAGCTTTCAGTTTCTATGCTCCTCTAATCTGGAACAAACTTCCAGAAAACTGCAAAGCTGCTGAAACACTGAGTTATTTTAAATCACAACTAAAAATGTATTTGTTTAGAGCTGCATTTGAGTAATGTTTTGATGTATCATGTTTTGTGTATGCTTCTTGCTGTTTTTACATTATACTGTATGCTTTGTAATGCCTTGATGTATCTGTGTATGCTTCTTGCTTTATTGCTGTTTTTACTTTATATGCTTTGTCTGTGTTTTACTGCTGTTTTTATTTTACCTCTTAATCATGTAAAGCATCTTGAATCACCTTGTTGTTGAAAGTGTGCTATACAGGTCCTTCTCAAAAAATTTGCATATTGTGATAAAGTTCATTCTTTTCCATAATGTAATGATAAAAATTAAACTTTCATATATTTTAGATTCATTGCACACCAACTGAAATATTTCAGGTCTTTTATTGTTTTAAAACTGATGATTTTGGCATACAGCTCATGAAAACCCAAAATTCCTATCTCAAAAAATTAGCATATATCATGAAAAGGTTCTCTAAACGAGCTATTAACCTAATTATCTGAATCAACTAAATAACTCTAAACACCTGCAAAAGATTTCTGAGGCTTTTAAAAACTCCCAGCCTGGTTCATTACTCAAAACCGCAATCATGGGTAAGACTGCCGACCTGACTGCTGCCCAGAAGGCCATCATTGACACCCTCAAGCAAGAGGGTAAGACACAGAAAGAAATTTCTGAACGAATAGGCTGTTCCCAGAGTGCTGTATCAAGGCACCTCAGAGGGAAGTCTGTGGGAAGGAAAAGGTGTGGCAGAAAACGCTGCACATTGAGAAGAGGTGACCGGACCCTGAGGAAGATTGTGGAGAAGGACCGATTCCAGACCTTGGGGGACCTGCGGAAGCAGTGGACTGAGTCTGGAGTAGAAACATCCAGAGCCACCGTGCACAGGCATGTGCAGGAAATGGGCTACAGGTGCCGCATTCCCCAGGTCAAGCCACTTTTGAACCAGAAACAGCGGCAGAAGCGCCTGACCTGGGCTACAGAGAAGCAGCACTGGACTGTTGCTCAGTGGTACAAAGTACTTTTTTTCGGATGAAAGCAAATTTTGCATGTCATTCGGAAATCAAGGTGCCAGAGTCTGGAGGAAGACTGGGGAGAAGGAAATGCCAAAATGCCAGAAGTCCAGTGTCAAGTACCCACAGTCAGTGATGGTCTGGGGTGCCATGTCAGCTGCTGGTGTTGGTCCACTGTGTTTTATCAAGGGCAGGGTCAATGCAGCTAGCTATCAGGAGATTTTGGAGCACTTCATGCTTCCATCTGCTGAAAAGCTTTATGGAGATGAAGATTTCATTTTTCAGCACGACCTGGCACCTGCTCACAGTGCCAAAACCACTGGTAATTGGTTTACTGACCATGGTATTACTGTGCTCCATTGGCCTGCCAACTCTCCTGACCTGAACCTCATAGAGAATCTGTGGGATATTGTGAAGAGGAAGTTGAGAGACGCAAGACCCAACACTCTGGATGAGCTTAAGGCCGCCATCGAAGCATCCTGGGCCTCCATAACACCTCAGCAGTGCCACAGGCTGATTGCCTCCATGCTACGCCGCATTGAAGCAGTCATTTCTGCAAAAGGATTCCCCACCAAGTATTGAGTGCATAACTGAACATAATTATTTGAAGGTTGACTTTTTTTATATTAAAAACACTTTTCTTTTATTGGTCGGATGAAATATGCTAATTTTTTGAGATAGGAATTTTGGGTTTTCATGAGCTGTATGCCAAAATCATCGGTTTTAAAACAATAAAAGACCTGAAATATTTCAGTTGGTGTGCAATGAATCTAAAATATATGAAAATTTAGTTTTTATCATTACAAAAGAATGAACTTTATCACAATATGCTAATTTTTTGAGAAGGACCTGTACAAATAAAATTGCCTTGCCTTGTCTCACATTACCTACTGAATGTATTAGTTTTGAGACTTTTCTACAGCTGATTTGGGAATTCAAGAATGGAGAAAACATTTTAGCCCAGGGACTGTGGACCATATTTTGTTTTTGTACAGCAATCTCCGGATCAAATAAATGGGAGCAGTTGGAAATGAAATGGAAATAATTAATTGTAATGTTATATTCAGCATGTTAGAGAAAGTTAAGCTGAAAATTAATCACTTTTTTAAAAAGTGTTGCCTTGCCTGCGAATCTTTTAAACCATACGCAGAATCAAATGGCGAGTCTAAATATTAAAGATGTACAGCATGAGCATGCAATCTGCTGCTCTGCAGGCTGATGGACAGTAGAGATCAGTAAAAGTGCGCAGCGACGGTACTGCTCACAAAGTTCTTCTATGAAGGAAGATACCTCACTCACGCATTCAAACAGACACACAGCAGGATCACAAAAGTGGCTCATCCGCGGCTCCTTTTGGAGTACAAAAACAAACAAACAAACAAACGTTTTGGCCTCCGGCTCTAGAACAGACCGACTGTTGGGGAAAACTCCCCAACCGCCCTATGGCTAGCCCGCCCCTGCAATGATCCTTTATTTGTCCCTCAGTAGCAACATTTTATTTGTATCAACAGCTAATTGAACTAAGTGTCTTCAGTTTTGCCATGCAGGGAAGTGACACTTAAATTAAATGTATTATAAATAAGGACTGAATTCTCCCCTACTTATTGGTTTTGCCCTAAACAAGGAAATAAAAATGTCATGTTACTGTAATTAATCATACTTGCTCTTAACAAATAAGACCTCTGTACCTTCAAAAAAATCTTGATGCAGCATTGAAAATTATATCGAGTTTTGAGCATTGCTCTTAGTATCAGTTTTGAGTTTGAAGTTTTTGTATCATGACGACCCTAGTGCCAAAGGCAAAGCAAGGCAAGGTTATTTTATTTGTATAGCACAGTTTCAACAGCAGGGTAATTCAAGGTGCTTTACATGATTTGGTGATTTAAAAAAAAAAAAAACATAAAAGAAACACACATTACACATGATACACAATAAAGCAAGAGAAAAATAAAAAAGCAAGAGAGCATGAACACATTTCATACATATAACATCAAGCATTTACTCAAAGGCAATTCTAAACAGATGGGTTTTTAGTCTCGATTTAAAGCAGTTCAGAGTTTCAGCAGCTCTGCACTCGTCAGGAAGTCTGTTCCAGATAAGGGGAGCATAGAAACTGAAAGCTGCTTCTCCATGTTTAGTTCTGAGTCTAGGGATGTTTAGTAGGCTAGAGTTGGAGGACCTGAGTGGTCTTGGTGGTTGGTACCATGACAACAGGTCTTCAACATATTTTGGTGCTAAGCCATGTAATGATTTATAAACTAGTAAAAGTATTTTAAAGTCTATTCTCTGAGCTACAGGGAGCCAGTGTAAGGACTTTAGAACTGGGGTGATGTGCTCTACTTTCCTGGTTCTAGTGAGGACGCGAGCGGCAGCGTTCTGGATCAGCTGCAGCTGTCTGATTGACTTTTTAGGCAGACCTGTGACTTTTTAAAATAATCAATGGAATAATCAATGGAATGTAGTCGAAAAGAATTAGTAGAATGATTAGGGTGATGGCAAGGAGGTCTACCACTCTCAAAAACCTGGAGTTCATCATCAAAGCGCTACTCGAAAGGGTTAAATTGCTGTAATGTCAATGAAAATGGAAGGCTGTAAATAATTTTGACAATGCCATTTGATACTAAAATGTAAACACCCATGAAAAAAAATATTGTTTTAAAACTTGTACTGCTTTTATATTGTTCTATCATCTCTTGAGATCTTCTTTCACATTCGGAAGTTGAACCTGGGACCTTCTTGCAGGGAGGCAAGAAGGCAGAATGTAAGGTTTCCAGACGGTCTAACTCTTACTTTATCGGCCTGTCTGAGTATTTTAATCCAAGCAGACAGTCTTCCTGACTTTCCCCCTCTGTCTCAGCCTTTAAGAGATGTGGAGCTACTGCTGACAAGGAGAGGAGTTTCCACTTGAGTCTTCAGCAGATCCTTCAGGACATTTACCAGCAGACCAGTGAGTTCACTGAAACTACAGATTTATAGAACATTGTAATGCTGGTTGATGGAACTAAAGTCAACTAGAAATATTTTGTTTTATGCAGCTGAAAATGTATAATTAGTTCCTTTCCTCGAGCTCCTGACATGCCTCACATCTCCTGTGTTAAACCTTCCTCTCTATATATAGAAACACTCTACTTCAGTTACTGCCATTGATTTGATTACACGTGAAAAATACTTGGAATCACACAACCTGCACACTATCACTTCCCATCTCTGCGCTACATTATTTGCTGCTCACTGGAAGGTCATTTTTGACTTGTGGATGGCAGAGAGTTGCGGAAGGTTTAATTTGAGCCGAGCGTGCCGAATATGTCGGATATCAAGCTGCATCCTGAATAGACACACAGACGTTTC
The DNA here is from genome assembly GCA_963556495.2 of Valencia hispanica. Taxonomy (NCBI): domain Eukaryota; kingdom Metazoa; phylum Chordata; class Actinopteri; order Cyprinodontiformes; family Valenciidae; genus Valencia; species Valencia hispanica. The sequence continues at coordinate 13,435,632 of OY747712.1, read as the reverse complement.
TTAGCAACAGAGAGCTACGGCGACAACCGTTTTAGAGATGGAAAATTTGACTTTTCCTTCTTTGTTTAGGTGACAACAATAAAATTCCGAAAGGTAACAGAATTTTTAAGGCTGCAACAGACAAGACCTGAAATTCCCCGAATATTTGGCCTGGAGGCAGGTGCAGCCATCTTCTTAAGATTTTAGATCACTTTCATGCTTCCCTCAGATCCAGATTTCCTTTTTTTTAGCAGAACTGTCACCTATTCTAGCTACCAAAGGTACCAACAAATTTAAGTATAAGTTTACCTTTTTAAATTGAACTTGTAGTATAGTATATTCTAACTAACTGAGATAAACCCGTATGTAAGCTCTCCTGAATATTATGGATTTTCTATCATATAATAATTAGCATTATAGCAATTTCAGCACTAAATACATGTTCCTAAAAGTATTTGCTCACTAATCCAAATCATTGAACTCAGGTGTTTCAGTAACCTCTGTGGCCACAGCTGTATAAAATCCAGTTCCTATGCATATACACTGCATCCAAGCCATACATCACCAAGTACACTGTGTCGTGTCGGATGCAGTGATATGTGGCATGTTGCCACTGGACTAGAGCCGTGGAGCTGTGTTCTCTGGATGCCTCTTTCTCTAGCAATCCAACTGATGAGTCTGGGTTTGGCAGCTGCCAGGAGAAAAACCACTTGCCTGACTGTAATGTGTAAAGTTTTCTGTGAGCCTTACTACTTATACTTGTAGTGAAGTGCGAATACTATCTGGGCACTGGTTTAAGTTGCCAAAAGAAGAGTCGGAGTCAGTGTGACAGAAGTCTATGCTTACTGTGACAGTAGACATCCTGCTTATCATATACTCAGGCACTCTTATATGGGTCAAACGCACACACTTACAGTATGGGGAGTTCTGCTATTGGTGCATTTCTCGGAAAAGTGTACGGCTCATATGTCAGTAATTATCCCAACTGATAATGTAACTGCGTCAATGACAATCTGACAGCGGTAAAGTTGTGTATTTTAACTTTTAAACATTTATTTCATGGAGCTTTCAGTGCTAATGCTTTCATCCCTTCCTTGGTCTCCTTGTATATTTTTTTATTTTAACAACTTGAATATTCAGTCATGGTTTTAGAAAAAAATAAAATAATTCTTATCTGTTCCTTAACTCCTGCACGTTTTGTCACATCTGAAAGCTTGCCAATGCCTCATGTTGTCCTAGGACAGCACTGTTTGTTTTCTTCTTTGCTCCAGAGCTTCACAGACCACCCTTTAACATCCAGTTCTCACTTTATTTGATTGCCAATACAAGGCCTGCTGCTTCTGTGCATTAACGGCAGAGTGGGCATCAGCTCTTGCCTTGTCATGAGTGACTGTCTGAGCTGTTTTTGCACTGTCGCCTGGACACAGTTGCAAACAAAAGTGCAAGCGTGTGTTATCTTTGTGTTTTCATCTCCAGCGAACGTCCTCTGGCACCTTATCTAACCTCAGGGTCCATCTGCAAACCATCACTCGCCCGTTTAGGAACCGATTTAAGCAGCGATTCCAATAACACCACATCAGTAAAAACAACCTCATCAGCTAAATTACATTTGTGGGATTATTATTTGTGTAGTGTGACGTACCAAACTATGAGATGAGAGGTTAGATATGTGACTTCCAGGCTCCTTGAACGTGCTTGATGAGCAGAATGAAGCTCGCCTCTAACCATGTGTGCCTATCTTTATTCTTTACACTCTCAGCAGATGTGGAGGTGAGGAGATAAAACTATGTTTAACAACCAATCTGCTTTAAGCCTTAAACAGCTGGAGGTGCTTATTATAACCATAATAAAAGCTAATTCATGGGCTCTACCAAAGAGACAGAAGTTGCTAATTGTAGCGTTATTGTCTGTTGTGTTGTACGTATTCCACATACTACATCATCTAGTTTATTTGTTTTGTTGCCTCGGGCAGCTTCCACACAGGGAGCTTATTCTGTCACATAACACGAAGTGGGAAAGACGGCAGCAGCCACACAGGAGCTCTCGTTAAGCCAAGATGTTTTGCTCCTCACAATAACAGCGAGAGGAGGTCTAATCACCACACAGACAGGGGGATGCAACAGAGACCGTAGAGAGAGTTGCTGTCCAACAGTTTGTTGATGCATCTCACCAAAAGCAACTTTTAATCTTATCAAAATGGTACTAATAATCAACTGACCTATATCCCAAGTAAGTATTTTATGTCAATCACATTTAGGAGTTAGGAAAACAAGTGTAGCTGTGGAGCCTTGTTCAGTCGTCTCTAAACGTCACAGTTTGGTTTTTGTCAAACTCCCTCTAACCTTTACCCCCTCTCTTATTCCTGCTTTTAGGACATCAGAAGCCACACCGATTCACAGACCATGATGAGGAGATGCTATATAACTTACTATATGTGCTATATGAATTATACAATGATAACTGGGGTCTGGTCTAGTTGGGGTTTTTTCTAGAGTGTGAAAGTAGAGCTATACATTACAGAACTGCAGTCTGTGAACTGACATCTTCTAGAAGTTTTCTTCTTTTGACTTGAAGCACGTTTCAGCTGCAGAAACCTTTTCCAGGATCCAGGGTAGATTTCTCGGGCCTATATCGTCATGATTATTATGAGTTTTTCCTCTAATAATTCTCGTTTTATTTGAGTAACTCTGGTTCTTTCTATGTTGCATTCTCTTTACTTCCTGTTTCCTGTCTCTCGTCTTTCTGAGTGTCTTTGTTTTGTTTTGTTTGTGGACTGTCATGACGAGTTGTGTTCTGTTTTCAGTGTTTGGTTTCTGCTCTCTCAGCCAGTTAATTAGTCGACAACCTGTCTCTTGTTCCACTAATCATGTCTCCTCAGTATATACTTCCATTTGGTTCAATTTTTCCCCAACAAAGAAAAGTCTTGGTTTGCTTTGTTAAATATCCTTACTTTTGCATCTAGCTCTGCCACCTATCTGCTTGCATTTGGTTTGAGTGTTAAGGATTGTGCTAAATGTGTCAAATTGACTGAAATCTGTCAACATTGAGGTTGTTTTATGAGTTCAAAATAGCCTGCAGTTCATATTTTTTGTTACCTTTAGTTCTAAAGACACACTCCCGTTGGATTTAAAACCTATGTGCTACATCCCTTAGCGTTTATTTTTTAAATCTTTGAATATTACAAACTTTCTCTGGCTCTGAAGTGACTAATTAATATTCACAGCGTAAACACTGTCATATGATAAAAAGTTTATGGCTAGAGCCAAACAGTTTTTATTTTTTTATCTAACAAGGAAGTCCACATCCGTGAAATCTCTCTAGGATTTATTTCATGGAGTTTTCAGCAACTCTAAAGTTAGAATGTGAAGTTGGAAAAAATGTCCCAGGCCACTGATAGCTGAAGCATACCTTTAATGTCTGCCATCTGTATGTATTACAATAACTTGCATCCAGTCCAGCAGCTCATGGCATGAACCTCACATGAATCTTTGCTATGAGACGTCACATATAAACTATTCTGGTGCAAAACTGACGGAGAAAAAGAAGGTTCTATGTTCGAATTTGGCTGTGACCCTTCTACATGGAGTTTGTACATTTCTATTCTTTACACGTACTCCATTTTCCTCCTACAGTGTTAGGTTCCTTGCGTCTCACTCCTCTTCCTCCTCTACAGGTTTCTGTTCCACTATTAAGCACTTAGGATGCTTTTGGTTTGTTTTTAAGAGATCTAAATCAAACTGGAACAATTAGAGTTCCCGGTTTTCCTGTCACCGCACAGACAAGACACGTCAGAAAGTCAGAGACGAAAAGCTGCAACTTTATTTACCTGGATGTCTGTAATCAGATCTGTAAAGACCTGTCCGGTCCAAACTTAAATGTTCTCATTAGTGATGAGAGACATTCAAATGCTGCAATAAGACCAACAAAAATATAATGGATTGAGTTTTTAAATCAATGTATATGTGAAACATAAAAAGAGCATTGTTTGTTGGCCTAATTAAAAAGAAGGCATATAACTTCCTGAATCTTTTCGGCCAACTCTTTTCTTTTTCTTAAGCCCGGTTCACTCTGTGCGTTTTTCGGCCGTCACAAAGGACTGCTTCATGTCACACTGTGTGAGGTCTAGAAAAGTTGCACACTGTACAGCACGACGTCTTGCTCTAGTAGGACACGCCAAGATCACGAGTTGGCGAAAGTCCTGCGTCACTACAAGCTCACAGATACCCAAGATGGCAACGATAAAATGTCATATGTGCCAGCAAAGATCAATAAATTAGGCTTCTTTGTTGCTCCACATGTTCTTGTGTGTAGCCTCCATTTTTGCTAATGTTAATAGTTCTACTGTCGCATTGTGCTCTTGTCACTGATTTTTTGTGTCACTTCCTGGGTGTATTTTAATTGCTCAATTGCAGACCAAAGTAGTAGACTTTTCTGACACTGCTTGAAGACTATCGGAGGCTGGACTTGGTTGTAAAGGTTCTTAATTAGCTGTCAGAGGGCCTGTCAAACTAGACGACGGCAGACCTGCGAATCACGATTACCAGTTTTCATCACGACAAAACATTTGTCTACGAGCATATTTCATTGGGATATTGGTGCTGAAATCGATGGTCATATCAGGTATGATTTATCATTTTCAAGATAGTTTTGCTTCTTTACAATTAAACCGTTTCCTCACCACTTTCCAGGAGCTCTAGCATCTCAGTCTTTTGCTCTTGATGTGGGAATTAAAGGACATTAGAGTCCATTCAACTGCGCATGTACTGTATACTATTGATGAACAGAGTGTGAATGCATAAAACTTGAAATATTATATCATACCAAATATTGCAATCACAATATTGCACACAGTGAAATGAAAATGAAAATGAAAATATTTATTGAACAGCTCTAGTTGCAGGCTGCACAACATCATTCAGAGGGTGGTAAATAGCCTCGAGGCTATAGTTTGGATACCTTTGCTATAATCAGTTGAGGCCCTTTCACACACCATCATGTGAAAAGGATTAATCTGGTATAAAGTGGGCAAAAAAGACAATCACGTAAGCTAAAAACTTGACTGAAACAAAACCATCACCATGCGACCTAAACATTACAAACTGGAGGAAAGCAAACTTTAAATACGTCCTTTGGGATTTGTTTATTTCTGTACTCAGTGTGAACCTTTTGCTGAGGGGAAATCCGCTCTGTCATAGATTCTGATAGCTCGGCATCACATGCGCCACCATGATAGTTTTCATCCACATTTGCACCTACATAAAAGGTACTTTTCCTATATTTTTGTGGTACTTAGCAGGAGCAGAAAAACTAAATGAGAGGGCAAAAAAAAAAAAAAAAAAAAAGAAAAAAAAAAGTAAAATGACCAATTAAAATTCGATAAAGAAATAACTCAAGACTGACTCACTCATTTTAAAGAGCAGCTCACATTGAGTACCAGTACAGCAAATACATAAATGATTAACCAGTTCTCCATTTAATTGTGTATTACTAGTATTGGTAAGTGTATCTTCTTGTAAATGGTTCATGAATTGAAAATAGCTGTTTGGTTTCAGTTCAGTAAGGCAGTTATTTGGTGGTTTGTTTTATCTAAAGTGTCACTATACCTTTTTGGGAATTTGAAACAGTTACTGATTAATAATATATTTGTGTTAGTGGTTTTATGTCTGGTTTGGGTCCCTCTTTATCAGACCTGTCAAATGAAAAAAGAATTAACAGGAAATATACTCATTGCCCAACCTTTTCAATTTCATATTTCAAGATTATGGCAAATGTAGCTAAAGTGATCTACTATTATAAATTAAATTATCCTTTTGCTAAAGAGTCAGCAGCAGAAATACCTGCCATGAAGAGGGCAGGCTGATAGTCTATAAAACATCAATTGCAAAAAAAATAAAAATAATGTATTCAATGCATCTGATGATGAAGTTGACTGCTCCATCTTTGTCTTACGTTGCCCTGTTTGGGGATACATGGAGACTGAAGTATATTCCTGCTATCACTACATGAAACACGAGGCAGATCTTAGACAGACTGACAGTTCATTACGAAGCCCGAGAGTCATACTTAACAGTCTGCAACTCTCAATGTTACAGTTTGGCATAAGCGCAAAAAAAAAAAAAGAAGTCATTTTCACAAAGTCCAACCATATTGAGTCTAGCAAATTAATACATGTCCTTATTTCAGTTGGTTTCTGGGCATTAAAGACAATTTTTTATAGATAAAAATGATACTTTAAATAGAGACATGTGTCTGCAAGAAATAATGCATTGTGAAGAGCGACAGAACAAAAATGGCAACGGTGTAATGTTTGCGTGTTATAAGGACCCAAAGGCAGCAAAGAATAAAACTTAAAGGATTTATTTATAACAAAAACAAGGAGAAAAATTAGATCTAGGAGAACCAAAAATGCAGAGATGAGGAAGAAACAGGAACCAGACAGGGAAAGAATGACGACGGACCAGCGAGTATTGACTGAACGAGAGGTGAATATATACTGGGGAGGAAATGAGGAAGTGACTGAGAAGACCAATGACCAATTAGTGAGAGCAGATGCAGGTGAGAGGGAGAGAGCAGGCGGAAACAATCATTTGGGACAGGAGGTAAACTGGCTGGGAGACAGAAGACTCTAAGAAACTAGAAAGGATAATAGGTCTAGGGAGGAATCTAACTGAAACAGTGGAGAACAGAAGGAAGAAATAAATAAGGACACTATCTAAAAGAGGAATGCAAATAAAAAGGAGCAAAGGGTGAAAAACATCTAGGAACAAGGAGAAATATGGAAACAAAAAAGTGCAGAAATAACTAGTAGAAACAAAGAATAACTGAACATGATAATACAACTAAATAAGGAAAACAACTAACAAAACACAAACACCTGGGAACCGTGACAGGACCCCCCCCCCCCAAGGGCAGATACCAGATGCCCCTAAGAGTCCAAAACACACCCAACCAGGGTGGGCGGAGGGGGCCGCGGAAGGAGGGCAAGAGTCCAAAAAACAAAACAGCCGAAGGAACAGGAACAGGAACTTCCACTCCGTCCTCTCGAGGACGGAGTGGAAGACCCTCGGGAGGATGGAGTGGAGAACTCTCGGGAGGATGGAGTGGACCCACGACGTGGCGCTGAAGACCCACGACGTGGCGCTGGAGACCCTTGGCAGAGTCAGGAGCTAGAGGCGTGTCCTTCAGAACACCCTCTGCGGAGTCAGGAACCAGAGGCGTGTCTTCCGTGTCTGGGGTCAAGGAGGCCTTCCCAACTGGCCAGCAAATGCTGCCAGCTTATTTCATCTAGCCTCCTCCCAAAATGCAGTCAACCCCAGTTCAGCTAATAATGGAAAATGAGGCCTTAGCAATTCCATTAAATTGTCCGCTGCTCCAATATGGACCCAAGGCGGGCTGAGACCGGCTATGCAGTCCAAATTCTGTCGTAAATTCAGGTGCAGTGTGGACAGACTGAGAGCTGCTGGGTCTACTGGGCTGGTCCGTTCTGTCATGTTTGCGTGTTATAAGGACCCAAAGGCAGCAAAGAATAAAACTTAAAGGATTTATTTATAACAAAAACAAGGAGCAAACTTACAGACCTAGGAGAACCAAAAATGCAGAGATGAGGAGGAAACAGGAACTGGGCAGGAAACAGGAACCAGACAGGGAAAGAATGACGACGGACAAGCGAGTAGTGACTGAACGAGAGGTGAATATATACTGGGGAGGATATGAGGAAGTGACTGAGAAGACCAATGACCAATTAGTGAGAGCAGATGCAGGTGAGAGGGAGAGAGCAGGTGGAAGTAATCAACTGGGACAGGAGGTAAACTGGCTGGGAGACAGAAGACTCTAAGAAACTAGAAAGGATAATAGGTCAAGGGAGGAATCTAAAGGAAACAGTGGAGAACAGAAGGAAGAAATAAATAAGGACACTATCTAAAAGAGGAATGCAAATAAAAAGGAGCAAAGGGTGAAAAACATCTAGGAACAAGGAGAAATATGGAAACAAAAAAGTGCAGAAATAACTAGTAGAAACAAAGAATAACTGAACATGATAATACAACTAAATAAGGAAAACAACTAACAAAACACAAACACCTGGGAACCGTGACAAACGTTGTGAGTGAGACAGCTAAATAAAGATTTGAAACCTAGTGTGAAGCTACACAGTATAATGAGTGCAAATAGAGAATTTAGTTTATACTTGACAGCTACAGTGAAAGCACATTTTGCAGTCAAGAGCTCCTGAAACAGAAGTAACCGATTTTAGTGTATCTTATTGTGTGATTTAATCTGTAAATATTTGTTTTGTGGTGTTCTTGTTTGGACTGTGTGCTAATTTAGACATCATTACAATTTTATATATTCACAGAATATCTGGGGTTTATGACCTCCATATCTCAGCAGATATGTCCCTGAATGGGTGCATATTTTCATGCATCCTTACTTCCATTTGTGTGCCTGAACACTATCTGGTAACACAGAAGGAATATGTAATGTGGTCCTTGAAAAGGAAATGGCTTTTTGCCTCGCCCATCAGGTGACATAAGCAGACCGTTTACATCCAGTTGATTAGCTATGGCAGTCCACTTTAGCCGGCCCTTTTACATGTTGTCACTGCAAAGATGAGATATAGCAGAACGCCAACATTTAGTAGGCTAGGCGACCCTTCTGTGAGTCAAACCAGCTTTTTTCTGTTAACTCGTTTTAAGAGAAAGAAAAACTAACATATCTTATAAATATGGTCTGATTTTGTTAAAACTGCTAAAATGATGGATCACAAAACTGATTAAATTAATATTATTGTACCACTTTTTCCATAAGGACTGAAAAAAACTACTTTATTCTCATTGGTACTTAATGAAACTCAGTTCTTATCTTATCATAGCTTATTTAAACTAGTAATTTATGCTATGTCAACATTTCTTATGTTAGTTTATCTTAGCCTAGCCCATCTTATCTTGGCTTCTAATAGCTTGTTTTAGTTTCGGAAGCAGAGTCTGGAGACTTTGGGTCGGGTTCTCCAATCTCTGGTGCCGAGGCCACCGAGGTGTTTAAACCGTGGCAGGGTTCAGGGGGTGGATGAAATTCGCCCGGAGTTCCTTAAGGCTGTGGATGTTGTGGGGCTGTGTTGGTTAACGCAGCTCTGCAATATTTTGTGGACATCGGGGGCAGTTTTTAACCCATTTTAGCTTGGCTTGTTTTAGTATGGTTTAGATTAGCCTTTTTTAGGTTATTTTAGCTTTTCCTATGTTACTGTATCTTAGCTCACCTTATAATAAGTCCAGACAAGTTTACCCTCTGCTGTAAAAAAATGCTTGTGTTGGAAAGAAAGAAATTGTTCTGAGAAACTACATTTTGGGTCTTCAATAGCTGTAAAAACAATCATCAACATTAATAGCAGAGACAGCTTTAAATATACTGCTTCGTGTGAATCCATATAATGTCTGCTCGGAGGCTTAATGATTCCAATCACAGGTAAGGCAAAGCAAGGCAAGGCAATTTTATTTATATAGTACACTTTCAACAGCAGGGTAATTCAAGGTGCTTTACATGATCTGGTGATTTTAAAAAAACACATAAAAGAAACACACATTACACATGATACACAATAAAGCAAGAGAAAAATAAAAAAAAGCAAGAGAGCATGAACACATTTCATACATATGACATCAAGCATTTACTCAAAGGCAATTCTAAACAGATGGTTTTTAGTCTCGATTTAAAGCAGTTCAGAGTTTCAGCAGCTCTACACTCGTCAGGAAGTCTGTTCCAGATAAGGGGAGCATAGAAACTGAAAGCTGCTTCTCCATGTTTAGTTCTGAGTCTAGGGATGTTTAGTAGGCTAGAGTTGGAGGACCTGAGTGGTCTTGGTGGTTGGTACCATGACAACAGGTCTTCAACATATTTTGGTGCTAAGCCATGTAATGATTTATAAACTAGTACAAGTATTTTAAAGTCTATTCTCTGAGCTACAGGGAGCCAGTGTAAGGACTTTAGAACTGGGGTGATGTGCTCTACTTTCCTGGTTCTAGTGAGGACGCGAGCGGCAGCGTTCTGGATCAGCTGCAGCTGTCTGATTGACTTTTTAGGCAGACCTGTGAAGATGCTGTTGCAGTAATCAATCCGACTAAAGATAAACGCATGGATGAGTTTTTCTAGGTCGTGTTGCAAAATCAGTCCTTTAATCCTAGAAATGTTCTTCGGGTGATGGAACGCTGACCTTGTTATTGCCTTTATGTGACCCTGGAGGTTCAGGTCTGAGTCCATTACTACACCTAGGTTTCGAACCTGATCAGTAGTTTCTAGCTGTATTAATTGAAGCTGTGTGCTGACTATTGATCGTTCCTTCTTGGGTCCAAAAATAATCACTTCAGTTTTGTTTCTATTCAGCTGGAGAAAGTTATGGCACATCCATCCATTTATTTGGTCAATGCATTGATTTAGGGTTTGAATGGGTTCAGAGTCACCTGGTGACATGGTAATGTAGAGCTGAGTGTCATCTGCGTAGTTATGGTAGCTAATGTTATTGCTTGCTATAATCTTGCCTAGTGGGAGCATGTAGATATTAAATAAGAGGGGCCCCAGGATGGAGCCCTGGGGCACCCCACATGTGATTTCTGTTCGTTCTGATGAAAAGTTTCCTATTGAAACATAGAAGTCCCTGTTCTTTAGGTAAGACTCGAACCAGCCAAGTACTGTACCAGAGAGTCCGACCCAGCTCTCCAGTCGTTCCAATAAAATATCATGATCAACAGTGTCAAATGCTGCACTGAGGTCCAACAGAACCAGCACTGTGGTTCTTCCACAGTCTGTATTTATGCGGATGTCATTAAATACTTTGACGAGGACAGTCTCGGTGCTGTGGTGAGCGCGGAAACCAGATTGAAAAACATCAAAACGGTTTGTCATTGTTATGAAGCTATTCAACTGCTGAAACACAGCTTTTTCAATAATCTTACTGATGAATGGAAGATTAGAGATTGGCCTGTAGTTCTGCATTAACGTGTTGTCCAGATTTTTCCTCTTTAGCGGTGGTTTAATAACTGCTGTTTTTAAAGCCTGAGGGAAGACACCTGATAGCAGTGATGAGTTCACTATTTGAACAAGATCAGACCCAATAACAGGAAGAACCTTCTTTAGAAAAGCTGTGGGTAGGATATCAAGACAGCAGGAGGAGGAGCTTAATTGGATAATGATTTTTTCAAGGCTGTTCTGGTTTAATTCGTGGAATTCAGACATTATCTCTACATTGTTGTTGATTGGGGATAGCACTGGTTGTGGGTTCGATATTGAGGTACAGATTGACCGTCTAATTGTTAGAATCTTTTCAGTGAAAAAGCTGGCAAATTCATTGCAGGCCCTGGTAGAATTTAGTTCAGGGGCTACTGTCACTAAAGGATTAGTTAGTCTTTCCACTGTTGCAAATAGAGTCCGTGCATTATTAATGTTTCTGTTGATGATTTCAGAAAAGAACGATTCCCTAGCATCTTTTATAGTTAGCTGATATCTATTCAGTCTCTCTTTGTAGATCTCATAGTGAACCTGGAGTCGAGTTTTCCGCCATTTTCTCTCGGCTCGTCGACACTTTCTTTTTTTACTACGTACCAGTGGATTACTTGTCCACGGAGACTTCTTTCTACCTGAGACTACTTTCACTTTAGTTGGAGCAATGGAATCCATGATGTCTGAGATTTTCGCAAGGAAATTATCTACCAGCTTATTTACTGAGTTTGAGTTGGGAGATGAGGGGGATGTGGTGGAAGGATAAATACGTTTAAAGGTTCCTACTGAACTGTCCCCTAGAAAACGCTTTTTTATAGTGGTCTTACTGTGGCTGGATAATTTAGCAGAGATGGTACTTTCAAAGAAAATACAGAAATGGTCAGATAATGCAATATTAATTACAGAGATGTCAGAAATATTTAAACCTTTGCTGATAATTAAGTCCAGAGTGTGTCCTTTATTGTGTGTTGGTTGTTTGACATGCTGGATCACTCCGAAGTTGTGGAGAGCATCATCTAACGTTTTTGCTTGTCTATCTTGGGGGTTGTCGGTATGGATGTTAAAATCCCCCATGATGATTAGTTGGTCATAGTCGATACATATTACAGAAAGAAGGTCATTGAAGTCATTAAAGAAGTTAGAGTTAAGTTTTGGTGGTTTATATAAACTTAGAAATAACGCTTTGTTAGGCTCATTTATCTGGGTGGCTAGGTATTCAAAAGAATCTAACGTGCCCAGAGTTACCTTTTTAAAGTTCATTGAGTTGTGAAAGATGGGGGCTACACCTCCACCTCGTCTGTGTTTTCTGTTCTCGCTTAAGAAATTGTAATTTGGAGGACTAGATTCTATTAATGAAGTTGTTTCGTTATTTTCATTTAGCCAAGTTTCTGATAAAAAAAGGGCGTGTAAATTATGCTCAGTGATGAAGTCATTGATAAGAAAAGACTTCCCGGATAGAGATCTAATGTTTAATAAAGCTAACTTAAGTATTGTGATGATGGGCAGCTGAACCTTCTGACAGGTTATCAATTTGAGATTTTGTTTAATATGAGAGCGTGTGGTTAACGGTTTATGTTTCCTGCTGCTGATAATCACTGATATAGCCTCAGGGGTGCCGGGTGAATTCTGGGAGACGGTAGGGGTGGATTTATTGCCCGGTTCCCTCAAATATCAGATATCTGTAATAATCAGTGGGGGGAAGCTCCCAGGCTTATTGACACTAGTCCCAGGCGTTTGGTGTAGTCTAAGTTTAGGTGTTAATTGTGTCCCAAATTTGATTTGCTCGTTCAGTCTGTCTGTAAAGTTTCTAAATGGAGACTCATTTGATGTGGCTGAGTCACAGTAAGATGAAGACAGGTCCAGTCAAGGTGAGCTCCAAAGACCACACTGGTTGCTCACACTCTCACATGCTCTTTTACGTGATTTGGACGAACTAAGTGAATTTGAATGTGCTAATGGGCGCCAGTCCATCAAACAACAATCTCCCTAGTTGTTTTAAATTCAAATTCAATTCAATTCAAAAATACTTTATTGATCCCAGAGGGAAATTAAGTGTTGGTATAGCTCATATAATTAATTCTTTAAGGAGTTGTTGTGGATGATGATGGCTGTGGGCAGGAAGGATTTCCTGTAGCGGTCTGTATTGCAGCGAAACTGAAGAAGCCTCCGACTGAAGACGCTCTGTTGTTGTATGACTGTCTCATGAAGAGGATGCTCAGGGTTGTCCATAATTTTTTAGATTTTATGAAGAATCCTTCTTTGCATTATCATCTCCAGATTTTCCACATTTGTCCCAAAAACAAAGAACTAATCAACTGTTGACTTAGTCAACTAGTGTTGTCAGCTTAAACTGATCTATTTCTGCCATAAATCTCTACAAAATCTATATCTATAAAATCTTTATCTATAAAATGCTAATGTACAGATATTTTTACTGAATTAGATGGTTATTTTTTGAACCGTATGAGTGAATCATACAGAGTAATATAAGACAAGTTAACTGGTCAGATACTTGCAAAGGCTTTATAAAGCAATGCGCCGGTAAAGGGGACACCATATCAGCTCATTTTAGGGATATCTGTTTATTATGGGGGGTGATAATTTAATTAATAGTGAGTAAAGAGAAGATGAGCTGGTCTGAAGCAGCAGATGTAACATGCTGACATGATGCACAATGAGTGGGACTAGTGTGAACTCATGCCAGCGCTGATATGGGACATGACGCACATTGATTTACAAGCTGAGGTGATTATGAAGGCACGGCGACCTGATTACTTAAATTTTAGACATAAACAAATGAAATTCCAGTTTGTACAGAAGAAAAAACTGTATCTTAATTTGAAGCCATCTTTCAAAAAGTGCCACATACAAATTATACAAATGAACTATTTAGATGCTATCCTTTTCAGATATGTGCCTTGTTTCCCGTCAGGAGAACTCCAAATCAGATTTTGCTGATATTTTAAAAATAAATATTGGCTCAAAAGTTAAAAACTTTGAGCACTTAAATTATTTTCCTGTAAATCGGAGCTGTCATGAGTTGAGTGCATGTCAGAATCTGTTATGAAACAAGAGATTTCTAAAATGAAAATGTGACTTTTCCGTGGACTCAGCCAGCAATATTTTATCTACAGTGGCAGGAAAAAGTGTTTCCCTGCTCCAGATCTCTTTTCTCTCTCTTTTTTTAATATCCTTGTGGCACTCAGGGTTTACTGAGACCAGACAGGATGTGAGAGAAGGGGGGAAGACATGCTGGACTCAAGGTCAAGGATTTCAACCCGAGATGAGGATCAATACCCTCTGCTAATGGGGCGCCTGCTGCAGCACTACACCGTGTGTTCCTCCAGCTTTTATGCTTTTGAGCCTTTAAACTTTATATACCAGAGAACATGGTGCTAATACATAACAAAAGTTGTTAAGCTGTTGTCTTATGTCTCACATCAAGTCTGGTGTAGAAAACTCTTAACTTTTATTTAGCAAAATAGTTAGGCAGAACATTTCTTAATCACATATACATGTTGAAACTTTGACTCATGGATGATTAGCGTTCTCTAGTACTTTTGCTGCTGGATGTGGTCGACTTTGCAGACCGTTCTACCAATGTTTCCCAGCTAAAAGAGCAACAGATTATACAACTACTTGCCCAGAATATTACGAAATGTTTCTGTAAAGGGGTTCTGGATAAGGAAATATCGTAATTGAATGATATTTAAATTCAGATACATAGAACCACACTCACACTCCCCCAAAAAACAGGATTAAAACACCTCTAGATGCAATTTTTGATGCATGCATCATTTAGCTCTAATAGGCTTTAAGTCATTCAACTTTGACAAGAAAACATCAGCAAAGATGTTATTCCATTTTTAAAAAAACGATAAATTATATAGAATGACTGTCACCAATTTTAAAGGAGTATTCTGGTTTTACTTGAATCTAAATGCAACTAAAACGTTGTACAAAACTGTTGTTTTAAACTTTTAAAATACTTTTATTGGCACAGATCTTTGAGGCGCTACTGCTTGGATATCATAGTGTCTAAATGCCTTTACAGTGACCCTGTGATGTTGCACAACGCCTCATATCAAACACATTAAATAACCTGTGGGGTTACACAACCCACAGAGCAGCTGATGATGCCATCCGCAGATCTGAGACAGAACACTGGCCTGAGACTGGCTCATTTACATACTTAATAGGCTTGCAGCTCAAGCTTACGAGTATGACTTTCTGCGTATTTCTAAAGGTTTTCACAGCAGTCTTTACTGCTAATGCTACAAATGAAAGTAAAAACCAGCAGAACAACAGCAACTCTGGTTGAGAGCAAGAAAACTTTCATGAAATTAATGTGATAACAACTCTAAAGTGATTATTCATCCTTTTGAGTGACTGAAAACATGAACCTCGGAATATGATGCGTTACAATGGCGGGGACAAATAGATATAATAACAACGACTCACCTGGTCTTCAAAGGACAGGGCTTGTCCAACATCTCGAGGAAAGCCATCTATGACGATACCGTTGGCATCTGGGATCTTCATAATCTTCTGTTTGATCTCAGTTATTGTGGTTTCCTGAAATAAATAACAAAAGCAACACGATTCATAATTGCCTTCATCCAACGTCTAAGCTGTTGTTAAAAAAAAGCAATAAACGGGATTTCTGCCATATCTGCGGGAGGCCATCAGTTTTTGGATCAATACAAACAAGAGAAGGGAAAGGGTGGGTGTTCTCCTTAGGTAAACAAACATTTTAGCAACAGATTATAAAGAAGCAAACAATAACTTACTGTGCCTAGCAAAAATACTCATCCTGCTTGAACCTTTTTTTTTAAATGCTGTCCTATTACATTCCAAAAAATGTATGTATTTCACTTTACTTATATTTGGTAAACATACCCATTTTAAAGTTTTTTTTTTGTTTGTTTGTTTTAGAATTCTGAAAATTATAGTTTTAATTTTTCAAGCCACAAACACCCTATTGTATTTGACCCTACCACCTCCTTTTTGTGTCTTTATATATTTAGGTCTTCCTATATTCTGTTCAGATCCCTGTATCCATTCTTATTCGAAAGGTCTTGCCATATAGGTTAATTTCTTTGTGTTCAGTTTTTTAGTTTATTCTTGTGTTTTGTTCTTTGTACAAGTTCTCTTCGATCATAATTGTTCTTTTTCGTGTTTTCTTGTTTCGTTAAGTCTCAGTTCAGCTTTTAGTGTTAACTATTCATCTTCCCTCGGTATACATGTTTCCCTTCTCTCCCAGCTGCCCCCTGTTAGGAATCAACCGCCTGCCACTTGTCTACAATCCCACTCTTCAGTATTTTAGCTCCTGGATTTTCACTGCTCATTGCTGGATTCTTTTGTTTTCCTGCCTGTCCACTGCAAGCTACCCAGTTCATAAACCTGCAAATGTCTTGTTATTATTTTGTCCATCTTTTTGTGCAAAATAATTCAAACTCTTTCAGATGGAATCTAGAGTGATGTTGAAAATCAATTTTCAAGATTTGCCACCGATTCTCAGTTGGATTTTTGATTAGGTCATTCTAACATAAATATAATTTGATCCAAACTATTCCATTGTAGCTCTGGCTGTATGTTTAGGGTTCTTGAACCACTTGTCCTCCATTTACCTCTATCTATCTTCATATTGCCTCTGACCAGCATCCCTGCCAAGGAAAAGCATCCCCACAGCATGATGCTGCCACCATAATGTTTTAAATGTGAGGATGGTGTACTCGGGGTGTTTGTTTTCCAAGCTCTAATAGAGTTTTTACTGTGGGCATAAAAATTTAACTTTAGTCTCATTTTACCTGAACAACTTGGGGTGTTCCCCTGCTGCTGCTCACCTGGCTTAAATGAATGTGTGATTAACAGGCTTCTGCAGCACTTGGAGACATGCTAAGGAGGTAGTGCAATCATTTGAATCAGTTGTGCTGGTGTGGGGAAACATCTAAAACATGCAGGACAGTAGGCCTTGGGGACCAGGATTGGGGACCACTGCCCTACATGCATAGAAAACTGCAACAAGAACTTTTTGTGGCTTCAAAACAATGACTATCTTCTTGCCACTCTTCCATCAAGGCCAGTATTGTGGAGTAGACAACTAAAAGTTGTCCCACCTGCAGTTACAATACAACAATTTACTTATTGTCGTTTTATGACTGCTTCTTATTAAGCTGATGGATTGAACAGAGCTTTGTGAGACGTTCAAAGGTGGGATTTTTAACCTAATCCAGTTCTACTTCTCCACAACTCTATCCCTGACTTGTTTGCTGTGTTCCTTGCCCTTCATATCCATGCTTGGCCTCTAATATTCTCCATCAAACCGCTGAGGCACGCAAAGAACAGCTGCTTTTAAACTAAAGTTAAACGTTTTGCTGGATTTTATTTATGGGTATCAGAGAACAAATGCAAGTAACGATCTTTAAAATTGTATTCGTAAAAAGTGTCAAATGATGCGCTACTTTGTGTTGGTCCTTCATAAAAACAGCCAATGGGGAAAAAACCCTTTTTTTGTAGTAAAGTGACAACATGTAAGCTGGCACTGAAGAAAAACGATGAATTGATACTGTAAAATTCCCAACGATATGTACATCTTTATCCAGTGGTATCTTTAATGGTTGTAACCGCAGCAGAGTGAAGACCTCCTGAAGCCAGAGAATGTCAACTTCTTTTATCATCACTTACTTCCTCATGGCTGGAGGAGGTCAACATGTTCGAACGCATCTCTCTGGGCAGAAAGTAATTTGCAGCGTGGCAGAGATGCATGATGCAATGCTCTGGTCTAAAAATAACAGGACTAATGGAGACGTTTAGTTTCCTTTTGACATCTAAATGGGAGCTGTGTGAATGTAGGCCCAGCCAGCCATGCAGGAATTCAAACTAATCTAAAGATCAAGCTAGTTTCACTGAGGTCTATTAACTGTTGGTGGCTATAGAATGTGGAAAAGCTTTTAGATCAACAGAATGGGAAGAAAAACTCCTGTAACTCCAGAGTAAAACTACCCTTTTCTCTACTGAAGCTTTCTTAAGATGAAAATACTTCACAGACTAAGAATATAAGAGCAATTGTGCTTTCAGTGTTTAATTTTAGAGCTGACTGGCAATCGTCCAAGAGCTTTCTTTTAGAGGACAGGTGGGATTTCTAAGAGAAAAGACGTTCAGAGAGAGACATGACTGAGCAGAGAGACAAAACAGCATTTGGCTGGAGTGAAGTGGTGCTTCATCTGTGCTTTCAGTCTTATTGGATCATTTGCAGCAACTCCGGCACAATTACAGTTCTAATTACATTTAGGAAAATGTATTCATATGATGAACAAAACCTAGGGCTCTTTAACAGTAAGCAAACCTGTACAGTGCCTCACAGAAGTAAACTCTTGAACTTTTCCCACATTTTGCTGTGTTACTACCACAAACTCTCATGGTGTAAAAAAAAAGATTTTGGAAATAAAAATCTGAAAAGTTAACTTGTATCCAGTGCCCCTGAGTCAATACAGTGGATAACCACCTTTATTTGCAACTACAAGACTTTTTTGTCTCTAGCAGTGTTGAACAACTAGAGACTAAACATTTTAATTAATCATTTTAGCAAAATAACTCCAGCTCAGTAAGGCTGACAGGCAGAGAGTGTCTCTTAACGGCAATTTTCAAATCTCACCACTGATTGAATAAAAGCATCCCCACAGCATGATGCTGCCACCACCATGCTCACAGTGGAAGTGGTGCGTTCAGGGTGATGTGCATCATTACTTGTCCGCCATGTAGGAGTAAAACCACCATGTCCTGACAACACATTCTTACACCAGAGCCGTGGACTTCTGCAACTCCTCCAAAGTTACTGTGGGCCTCTTGTCTGCTTCTCTGATGCAGTCAGTTTAGTTGAACAGCCAATTCTTGTTAGATTTATAATTTTATTATACTCTTCCATAGTCAGATGAGGTATTGAACAGTCCTCTGTGAGATGTTTAATGCGTGGGACATTGTTTTAAAAACCAAACCCTGCACTAAATCTCCCCAATATTTGATCCATGCTGCTCTGCTAAAGAACTCAGAGCTCTAATAAACCTCTGGGGTCTTAACAGAACAGCTGGACTTATACTGAGAATAAAATGCACAAAGACTCCATTAACTAATTAGTTGTACAGGGTTTTAAAGAGGGTGAATAAAGATGGTCTTGAGCCGGAAAAGGGAGGGGGCCTTCTCCGGGTCAGGGATGAGGTCCTTCCCTAAGTGGAGGAGTTTAAAAATCTGGGGGTCACGAATGAGGGAAAAATGGAGCGGGAGATCAATAGACGGATTGGTGGGGCATCTGCAGTTATGCGGGCGCTGTACCAGTCTGTCGTGGTGAAGAGAGAGCTGAGCCGAAAGGCGAAGCTCTCGATTTACCGGTCGATCTACGTTCCTACCCTCATCTATGGTCACGAACTCTGGGTGGTGACCAAAAGAACGAGGTCACGGATACAAGCGGCTGAAATGAGTTTCCTCTGCAGAATGTCTGGGCTCTCCCTTAGAGATAGGGTGAGAAGCTCAGTCATCCGGAGGGGGCTCAGAGTAGAGCCGCTGCTCCTCCCCATCGAGAGGAGTCAGTTGAGGTGGCTCGGGCATCTGGTCAGGATGCCTTCTGGATGCCTCCCTGGTGAGGTGTTTCAGGCACGTCCCACCGGGAGGAGGCCCAGGGGAAGACCCAGGACACGCTGGAGGGACTATGTTTCTCGGCTGGCCTAGAAACGCCTCGGGATTCTTCCCGAGGAGCTGGAACAAGTGGCTGGGGAGAGGGAAGTCTGGGTGTCCTTGTTTAAGCTGCTGCCCCCGCGACCCGACCCCGGATAAGCGGAAGAAGATGGATGGATGGATGGATGGAATAAAGATGTACAACACACTTTAGAAAGCCATGTATCAATTATCTTTTCACTTCACTAATAAGCCTGCTTTTGTGCATGTCTGGCACACAATATACCAGTAAAATATGTAGAAATTTGTGGTGGTAATGGGAAAAATTTGCCAATTCTCTGGGCAACAGCGAGGATATTTTAGAAATAAAATCACAGCTTTGTAATTCATTGTCCTTCAATGGTGCTTATAAACAAACCATAATCTATGTACTTGATGCCCAACAGCCACTTTTTGATTTATGTCTCCTCGTTGGCCTACTTTGCTGTTTGTCGCATCCCTTTCTAAGCTGACATCTGGATTGAACCGCTGCAAGGGCAAAGCAATGTCTCAGATATACCAGGAAACGGATGATAAACGATGAGTAAGGCAGCTACTGAGAGGATAATTCATGAGAATCAAGCGAAAACAGGCTCTTTATGACGACGTCCAAGGATTGTGTCTGTGTCACGACCTTGCAGCAACGGCAATGCATCATCAGGTCTGTGTTGTCAGTAAAAACCATCCTCTAAGATGTTTTCAATAAAGAATTAAAGAGTTACTCCAACTGTTTTGTATTATATCTAGCATAGAATACTTTATGGCTCACAATAAGAGCAAACATTATTGATCACTAAGGTGGTTTTGAGTCTTGGTATCTTATTTACATTGAGCCACACTCCACTTGGCTAACAAGATGGATGAACTCCAAGCCCTTACAAGGACTCAGCCAGAGTACCGGGAATGCAGTGTTATGTGTTTTACGGAGACGTGGCTGCTGGATCATATCCCCAACTCCAACATCTGTCTGCCAGGTTTCCTGAAAACGAGCAGGAAAAGAAAGGGAGGTGGAGTAGCAGTGCTTGTCAACAACAGATGGTGTCATCCAGGACATGTTACTGTGAAGTGTCGTCTCTGCAGCCCAGATGTCGAAGTCTTGGCAGTAAATTTTCGGCCATATTATTTACCAAGAGAGTTCACCAGTGTAATTTTGGCAGTTGTTTACATTCCACCTTCAGCCGTTGCCGACAATGCATGTGATGTCATCAGTTCTGTTGTTGCCAAATTACAGACCCAGCACCCCAATGCATTTGTGGCAATATCTGGTGATTTTTCATGCCTCGCTCTCTACTACACTTCCAACATTTCAACAGTTTGTCAGCTGCACCACAAGAGAAAACAAGACTTTGGATTTGTTTTATGCAAATGTAAAGGATCCATACATGTCCAAACCAAGACCTCCTTTGGGACAATCAGATCACAATCTTGTTTTCTCTGTTCAGAATATAAACCACTTGTTCAGAGGCAACCTGTTACAAAGAAAACTGTGAGAAAATGGTCACAGGAAGCTGAAGAAGCCCTGCAGGGTTGTTTTGCAACCACAGACTGGATGACTCTTTGCCAAGCACATGGAGAGGACATCAATGCCATGACTGAGTGTGTGACTGACTATATAAACTTCTGTGTGGACAACATCATCCCCACCAGAACAGTGAGATGCTTCCCTAATAATAAACCCTGGATCACCAGTGACCTGAAGGAACTGCTAAACAAGAAAAAAAGAGCCTTCTGGGAGGGAGACAGGGAATTACTGAGGAGTAAACTGAAGCAACTTAAGGTCAAGATCAGAGACAGCAAGGAGGCATACAGGAAGAAGCTGGAGAACAAACAACAGAGGGACAATATCAGAGATGTCTGGTCAGGAATGAGAAAGATCACAGGTTTTAAGGACAGGAAGGATTGGATAGATGGAAGTCTGGACAGAGCCAATGAACTGAACACATTTTACAACAGGCTCAGTTCAGGAACTAGCTCAGCATCCTCCTCTCCTGTTCCCAGCCAAACAGACATCCCACTCTCCTCTGATCAACAGCTTTCCTGTTACACCTCGGATGTTTTATCATTCACCTAAGCCATGGACTCTTCTGATTCCACAAGTTTGACTTCAACCAAGTCAGGAAATGTCGCTACCCCCATTGCCTCCCCCTCTCACTTGTCTGTCTCCAAAAGTCAGGTGAAGAGGCAGCTGGAGAAACTGAACCGGAACAAGGCTGCAGGTCCAGATGGTGTCAGCCCCAGAGTCCTGAAGGCCTGTGCAAAGCAGCTCTGTGGGATTCTGCAGCACCTCTTCAACCTTAGCCTAACTCAGGAGAAGGTTCCAGTGTTGTGGAAGACATCCTGCCTGGTTCCAGTACCAAAAAGAACTCAGTCATCAATGACTATAGACCCATTGCCCTGACATCCCACATCATGAAGGTCCTGGAGAGACTCCTGTTGGGACCCCTGAGTAAGCAAACAAGAACGTATCAGGACCCACTGCAGTTTGCTTATCGTTGTGGAGTTGGAGTTGAAGATGCCATCATCCTCCTGCTTCAACCAACCCACTGTCATCTGGACAAAGCAGGCAGCACTGTGAGGATCATGTTCTTTGATTTCTCCAGTGCATTTAACATAATTCAGCCTAATTTGCTTTGTCAGAAACTCCTGAAGACACAGGTGGAGCCCTCAACAATCGCCTGGATCAATGACTACCTGACCAACAGACCACAATTTGTGAGACTGAAGAATTGTGTGTTAAACCAGGTGGTCAGCAGCACAGGAGCACCACAGGGGACCGTACTCTCACCATTCCTTTTCACTCTGTACACCTCAGACTTCCAGTACAAATCAGAGACCTGTCATCTGCAGAAATACTCAGATGACTCTGCAATTGTTGGGTGTATCAGAGATGGACAAGAAGCTGAATACAGAGAGCTGGTGGACCACTTTGTGATATGGTGTGGAAACAATCGTCTCACCTTGAATGTGAACAAAACAAAGGAGATGATTGTAGATTTCAGAAGAAACAGGGTTAGATCAAACACTGTTTCCATCATGGGAGAAGAAGTGGAGGTGGTTGAGGATTATAAATACCTCTGAGTTCACCTTGACAACAGACTGGACTGGAGACTGAACAGTGAAGCCGTCTACAAGAAGGGACAGAGCAGACTGTACTTCTTGAGGAAGCTTAGGTCCTTCAAGGTTTGCAGCAAGATGCTGCAGATCTTCTACAAGTCTGTTGTGGAGAGTGTAATCTCTTCAGCCATCATCTGTTGGGGTAGCAGCATCAGAGCCAGGGACTTAAAAAGGCTGAACAACCTGATAAAGAAGTTTCTGGTTCTGTTCTTGGGACGACTGTGGAACATCTGGAGATGATGATGCAAAGAAGGATTCTTCATAAAATCCAAAAAAAAAATTATGGACAACCCTGAGCATCCTCTTCATGAGACAGTCATACAACAACAGAGCGTCTTCAGTCGGAGGCTTCTTCAGTTTCGCTGCAATACAGACTGCCACAGGAAATCCTTCCTGCCCACAGCCATCATGATCTACAACAACTCCTTAAAGAATTAATTATATGAGCTATACCAACACTTAATTTCCCTCTGGGATCAATAAAGTATTTTTGAATTTGAATTAATCCATTAACCTATAATATTACTAAGCGACTTACAAATGAGGATACTGTAACAATGCAGTTAATATCAAAGCTCACAATAAACTACGTAGAATGAATACCGCTAGTGGTCTCTCTGTCTGAGGTGACAGTATGTACAGTGCAGGGACAGAGAAGTGCACAAAAAGATGGTGCAGAAGAGGGAGTAGGGTTGGAGATGCTTTATGGCTATGGAGATGGGTTTTCAAGAGTTTACAACGGACTCCAGATTTACGATGGGGGTTAGGAACAATAGCATTTATGCACAGTGGAAACCATCTTCACACTACCACAGAAGCTAACATCCATAGTCTTCCTCAACACTGCTCTTTGAGGTACAGCCAATTGTTACTTGCATTTGTTCTCTGCCGAAGAAAATGAATGGCACTCCTGGATTGGCTGCTTTGCACACGCCAGCCAATAGTGTGTGAAGTAGCATTAGTCATACGTATTTCAGCTGTTGGAGCTGAATATTTTAGATATGGCCTATATGAAATAGGCGAGTTTTCCATGAATAATGTTTAATTACCTTTAACTTAAAGATTTACCAATAGATGGCGAAAACTAAACTGCAAATAGGCAGGGGTCCACTTTAGACAAGGACGCCCGTGTTCTGGTAGGGCGCGGTACATCATTCGTGGAGCGACACTTGGAAAGAGTCTGGATTGTCTTGAGAATAGTGTGGCTAGCCGACAATTCCTTGAACACTGTAGTATGGCACAGCGAGCTGGAATCCTTGCCCACTGTGATCGATGGAAGAGATGGTTTGAACTTTCTCCTTCTTTCTCTGCTCTTTGGTCCTGCTCTGCATCCATGAAGCCTTCTTTTCAACTCCTCTGGGAGTTGGGGTCATAGTTCAGGTATTAGTTGAGAGCTTCTGAGATACTAATGAGATGCTTCTGCAACAAATCTTTCAAGAACCTTGGATAATATGAGTTACAACAACATTTAATTTCCCTTTGGTATTAATAGTGTTTTGAATGAATTGAATTTGAATCAGCTGCTCTTAGATGTAACAACAATACTTTGTTGCCACGGTTACAGATCATAACTATCCAAAGGTAAAAAAAAAGTCTGACCAAAAATACTTCCAGCTGCACTGAAACTAAAACTAGAGGCAATAATTGTCCAAAATAATTATGAACAAATAAAAAACAACGAGAAGAAATCAGAACCAACATAACAGAGCTACTCCAACATGCTGCCATCATGAGCAGAGTAGGTCTAGAGCTTCTTAGATGACCATAGACTGCCCAAGGAAGATGGTGGTGGATTGGATTGAGACTGTTCAGTCGGAGGTGATGTGCTTCCATCCATGTTGATATGACATAGAGTCTGAGATCATGTGGCCGTCAGGTGGCAATGACAGAGCTGGGTATCATCAGCATGGCATGAGATGTGATGTGTCTTTAATTGAGATCTGAAGTCCGATTATAAGGGTAACTTTACCTTTTATGAAGACTAATGAATGGTCATGTAGTGCGGTGAAAAAAGTAGTTGCCACCTTTACAGATTTTTTTCCTCTTGCTTTTGTGTCACACTTAAATGATCAAACACATTTTAATAATCAGACAACATTTTCACAAGAGCTGATGAAATTAATGTTCTAATCGATGAATTGCGATGCGGACATAAATGATTCTGCATGGCTTCCGAAGCCAACCATAATCGATTATAGTGTAATTCTGTTTGTTTTCTGACCGAGACAAAGATTTTAGCCTCATATAACATCGGATGATTTTTTTTAAATTCACATTTCTTTATTTTTTTCCCCTTCAGCCACAAACCTCACAGTGGAGCGAAAAGTGCAGCTTCACCTTTGCTACGATACGTTCCAGTCATGGTGGAAGGAGGCTGTGAACCAATGACTTTCCTAATGTTTACTAGTTATGATTTATGGCTTTTCAGAAAGTTCCCAGTATTAAAGACTTTGATAGCATCTGCAGAGCATATTTTTAACCACAGCCTGAGATGTCACCGTTGAATGAGGAACGTTTTTATGTTCTTAAATCCTCTCAAGTGCAAACTAATGTTTGAAATGTTTTGCACCTTTGCATTGTCCCAAGGACTGTTGTGAGCCGTTAGAGAGCTGCTTCAGGGGTGCCATGTTGAGGTCAGACAAATTCTTGATGAATTAAAAAAAAGAAAGAAAACATAAGTACCCGACACCTTTTGTGTATTAATGAAAATAAACATTGTGAAATAATCGTGATGCATTGAGATATTGAATCGAATCGAATTGTTGACATATAATAATCATAATTAAATTGAATCATGAGACGTGAAGTTTCACACCTCTTATTTTCACATGGGGCCAGGTGACTTTTGCATCTTGTCATTTGAAAACAGTCTCTCGTATTTAATCAGGTTATGCGATTATCCTAATGAACAACAGCAGCTACTAACATTAATGACCTTCAGCTAGTTCATGTTGGGGCTGCAATTTATTTTCAGTGTTTATCTCTAAAAATGAACTGCAACAGTTTCAATCTGTGTGAGCTGAACCTTAAAAAAATACTTCATGTTAAATTAAAACTTGCGCAACACTGTTGTCATTTATAACCTTGCGATTCTTGTGCAATCTTCAGAACCATTCTCTGTAATCCAGCAAGAACTGCACATCTCTAAAGCAGAAACGGACAGCCTTGTTCTCCACATTGAAGAGACACTTGTGATGATTTTGAGGTATAAAAGGTTTCTGGTGCTTATCTTCAGCTTAAGGCTGAACTGAAACCTGAAAAGAGAAATATCCGTCTTTGAGAGACTAATCATAACTGAAAATTAGAGTTTAAATTGAAAGAAACGAAGTTTCAGTGCCTGTTATGATGCCTATCGTACCTACCTTGCATTTGCTGACAGAAGTCGGCTTAATCTCAGCTGCAGCTGTTTTTATTAAAAGTCCCGGGTCTTTATTATTTGAGATGTTGCTCTGAGTTAGTTTTTAATAACAGATACAGCCTTGCACAAAATCCTCTGAGGTGTATCCAGTTAATGTCTGAAGCTGAACTGGGGATATGTTATTGTATTATATTCATTCTAGGTACTGTGTTTGAAAGAGGGAAGCGTAAACAAGCACAGGAGGGGGTCAGTGCTCATTTTCTTCCAAGCGGAGTAATTGTCTAAGAAAGATGGATGCTAATAAGACAGATAAGCATCCTCTCTCTCCAGCATGCTTGTCATGCGGCTTCTGCCAATTAGCTCCCTGTTGCATGCATGCTGTGATAACAACCTGACCCGAGTGTCTGGACATGCCGCTCATTTCTCCCTAAATACCCCCCCCAACACGCCTCTTTGTCCGTTCCTCAGCTACCTGCGGCGCCAGCTCTCCGTTGGTGATGATTTTGGCGATCAGGCTCCACTTTCTGTTGCTGGTGGCGTTGTGGATCATCTTCTTCCTCAGCAGCTCGCCCACAGACATGTACTGGAAGCCGTAGCGCTCTGCGATTTTCAGGCTCTGGGTTCCTTTGCCGCTGCCAGGGCCACCTAAGCAGAGAGGGAGAGCTGTTGATGTTTTGGGGAGGTTTGTTGTCGTGTGTGTGTGTGGGTGAGTGTGAAACATTACGTGGGTGGGTGTGTGTTTGTGTGTGTGTATGGGTGAGAGAAATCCGGCCTGTGTGAGATAGTTTGTGCATGATTGAGTGTGTATTTGTGGAGGAGTAAACCATAAAGAAACAGGTATGTGTGAACCTCCTACATTTGGTAAGAAATCATCTTTTTTGACTGAATATCATTGGATTAATGGTGACAACCTTTTCTTATCATCACGAAGCAGAATTGCAAACATAAAATGATTAATTTCAGCTAAATGAAAAGTGTCAGAACCATGTAAAGTTGGTATTTTGAGTAAAGCTGCCTGAAGGATTTAGTCAGTACCAAATTTACTGTATACTGATGAAGCAAAACAGAAACTTAAACAAGACAATTTTACACACTAAGGAAAGCGATCTGAAAACCTGAATACTCCTTTTTCTGAGAGTTGAGATTATTTTCCAGGTTTCAGGAAAACTCTGCAGGAGTTTTTCCTGGTTGAGCATCTGTAATGTGATGTTATTTGCTCCGGTGCACAAAGAGAAACTGACTAGATAAAATCTATTCTGCTTTTGGCTCTTTTCTTACACTGGCAGCTTGTAGATAGAATATCAGACCAGAATCAAACGTACTGGAAAAATAAAGCAGAAAAAGGTATCTGGCTCTGTAAAAAGGCTTTATAAAGAGATCAGTTAAATAATACTGTAAGCACCACACTAAAATGGGTTTTGTGCATAACAAACTAAGGATAAGTCAACATATCTGTGTCCCATTCAAAATAGGGGTGTGCTCTAAAAAAGTGAAAAACAGAACTCAACCATCTCACTACCATGTTTCGTTGAAGAAGTTCGGACTCGTCCACCTCAAAGCAGATGTGGAGCCCAATTAGTGCGACATATCACCAGGCTTTGGTTGAGGAGAAATGGGGATGGTGGCCTGTTCATGTCTTCCAGGGTCTTGCAGCCTCACAGGCGTAACATTATACAGGGTATATTTATAATTAAACTCAACATTAACATTATGGTTTTTTTCTATGCTTTTAAATTAGGTGAGAGCACATTTTAATTCTAAGAACAATTTTCTTCTGTATTTCCATCTCTTTCAGGGATGGAAAGACTGAGCTGTTGTGCACCAGTGCAATAGTGCAGGGGATGAGTAACTATGTTACTTAATCTGTTTCAAATCAAAAATCATTCCTGATCTGTTCTCAGTTATCCTGGTAATCCTTTTCGGAACCCAACATTCGTCATAGCTGGACGTTCACAGACCCAACCACAGCATGAGTTTGGTATTTTCCTCTGTGGCCAAACATAAAGCCAAAGCTGAAGGGGTTTTCAGTGGTCACTTTAAATTTAGAGCATTCAGCTACATGAGTCTCGGTTCCTGATCAGTTGATATCAAAAGGAAACTGCACAGTGGAGCACAGGAAGAACACAGTTTCACTCAGGGCACATGTTTAACACAAATGTTAAGTTATATGCGTCTGTGGATGCAACAGTGAAAAGCGCAGCACACAGTCATGTCAAGACATGCACAGTAGGGACATGAAAAGCCCCCAAGCTTGCAGGGAGATTTGTCCCTTTGTGGGTTAATCAAAACAAATTTAGCTAAAATGCAAAGCAGTTACTTCAAAAATACTGCTTGCCACATATGATTGGCTACAAAAACAAACCGCCTTACTCCAACTTCTGCTCTCTTACAGGAAGTTGCAAACAAAATAAATTCTACAGCAACATCGCCAGGAATAAGGTAGACAGCATTGAGTCATACTGTATGTGCACTAAATAGCTGTTGTGTCTCGAAACCGCGACTCTCGTGATCAAGACTATTTCAACATTTCTAAAACACCAGCAGCAGATCAGATTAAGTATGTGACCTGGTAGACTTATGCAAACAAATAGACAGTTGAAGCCATATATTTACATATTTACACTGTAAAAAATACATCTATGATCTCCCTACTGCCAGACATTGACAAATGATGGGGGCAGATGGGAGCAACTTTAGGCATTCTTGAGAAATTTTTGTGATTTTCTGTTGTACACTGACCATAGAGTTCTTATATTCTTCGTCAGCTTGCCTTGGAACCTTCCTACGGTCTAATTACGGCCATCTAACAAAAATTGTTGCCGTAAGATGGCCGTACAGCACCCCTATGAGCAGCTCACGGCAATCTCAAGTTGTTGGTAGGAGGATCCTATGGCTTACAACACGTTTTGTCGAGATATATAAGTGTCGGCCATTCCATCATCTCCAAAATTCTCTGGATCGATCATCACATCCACTGGAAAATGTGTGGAAAAGTTTTAAATTTTCAAAATGGCATTAATGCCGAGAATACAATAAGTGCAGTTGGAGGATGAAGAAGAAGAAGATCTAGCTGTTGTAGTCGCTGCTTTTGTTCGGCAATGGCACAAGGACCTGGAGAGAAGACGGCCATGCTAGTGGGTGGGACCATGGATAAAGAGGCGGCTCCTCTACAGCATACATACAACCAGCCCTCCAAGAACACAAATAATATACTCCTGCCTTACAAACACCTTACTTTGGCCTTACAAATGGCAGGCAGGCATTTATATGAATGCTAATTGAGTTTCTGTTCGCACAGCGTACACAGAAACACTATAAGGGCACCCCCCCCCCCCCAAAAGAACAACTTCATGTGGAACGATCCCCTGACTCTCAATAATCCATGAACATCGTAGGTTGTTCTTCGGTTATTCGGTTATACAGAGGCCCTACGAAGAGAGTTTTTGTTCGTAGAAAATCTTGGACAAGATCATCCAGGCCTTATACTGTACTTGCAAACGGGCTATGAACGCTGGATTGGCTGACATCGAATGACATCGATTGGCTGTCATTTGGCCTGCTTATCATGAGCGGACAGGGGGAGTGAGGAGGAGCGGTGAGTTGCTGACAGTGTTTCCAACTTAGCCACTTCTTCTTAAAAAAAGCGACTAGCGACAAATCTACCAACTCTTTCTGAGGTATTCTGAGACTTTTGGGTAAAGGATGTATCCTTTTTCGCTGAGCAGCGGGGGTGCCATGGACTGTCTCAGAGTGCACACAGCAGGCAGCTCCGCCCGCCCATCCAGGTCCAGCTGGACTCACTCAGAGCAGATATTTACCCCACTGACTCCAGAATGCTAACAAATAGCGCATGCTTGAAGCTGAAGTTGCAGTCAGCACTGGGACTAGTCTCAAAAACAGAAATGTAAATTCCTGGAACTGCATCTGTTCAAGTCTGTTAAAAGCAGTAAATGACTTCATAAAGCGACTTTTTTTGTTATATATTTGTTCTGATACTAATGTAATGAATTTAAATGAAAATACCTCAAGATGAGGGCTTTTATTATTAGGTATTTCAAATGAAACATTTAACTGCTTTTTATTTGGTTCGTTAAAAGTGGCATGTGGGAAAATATTAACACCCTTCTCAACAACCAATAGTAAAATATTATTACCCAGCAATTCAACTTTTCATGTTTCCACTGGTATTTTGATGATTTAGCATTGGTGAGGAGCTCCAAGGCTTTGAGGTCGGAAGGTCTCCTTGCCATCCCCCTAATCTTTAGCTCCCCTCACAAATTCTCAATCAGATTCTAATCTTCTCTCTGGCTGGGCCACTGCAAAACCTTCATAATTCCAATCAGAAGAAACTTGGTAAAATTAAAAGAATAATTTAATCCTAAATCTGCCGGAGGTTTGAATGATTTTGGGCTGAGCTGTAGATCAAACTAAAAAAAGAGGAATGGGCATGGATTATTTAATGCTAAAGGCAATGAAACCTTGTCAGAGTACAAATTAGCATAAATGCCTTGAATTACCATTTTTTAATAAACATCTTGTGAACATCTCTAGAAAACTGACTGAGCTGTGATTGGGCAACAAAGGGATCTAAAACAGATGGCCAAATCAACACAGAAATGGGTCACCACACACAAGGTCGACCTACTGGTTGTCTCAGTCTCAATATCCAAATCCAAAAGACAACTGAGCTGAAGGGAAGACAGCATCAGTGAGCACCCAGGGCGCTGGATGATCTAGAGATTGTGCAAAGAGGAAAAATAAAAGATATATATCTCTGTAAAAGCAAATATTCCAATTTTATTTCCACTAAATAAATTGTATTCAGATTAAATTTCTATCGTTTCCTCAAAAAATTCCGTTTGAGTTGTTGAAATAAAATATGGATTTATTTTCAGGGTTTTTGCACATCTTTACCAATTAAAGTGGAGGGAACTGTAGGCAGCAAATATGGTTGATCTGATAATTTTGTGCACTTTACAATAATCACGACAGTGGATGCCACAGCATGGACTGCAAAGGTATTTATCATTCCTCTGAGTAACGAGGGGTAAAGAGAAGCCTCTTTTTTTTAGTAACTGGAGAAATCAAAGTATATTTGTGTTTTGTAATTCTTGACCCGGTCACATCCTAACCTCCTCTTCACAGCTAACATCCTTCTGCAAAACCTGACAGAGAAAACACTCCTCATGATCCTCTGCGGAGGTGACAACGGCTGCTGTGCTGCTTTTCCCTTCAAAACCAGGGCACAGCATGCTCACAAAAGGAGGGAC
Source organism: Valencia hispanica (assembly GCA_963556495.2). NCBI lineage: Eukaryota > Metazoa > Chordata > Actinopteri > Cyprinodontiformes > Valenciidae > Valencia > Valencia hispanica. Next base: position 13,404,216 of record OY747712.1, on the reverse strand, counting down.
TGGGACTAGCTTTGTGCTGCAGGACAAACATCTATCAGCCACTCCACCGAGAGCGTGAAAAGTTCAATAAAAACTAGGCCAGTGTAAAAGGGGCTTCAAGAAGAGAAGCTGAAATCTTGTTCTCGATCTTTTATAAAGTTTCTGGAAGTTATGTTTGAGCTAAACTAGGTTCCCGACTCTCGTGAGCAAATGATTAACAAGATAAATTAGGTTATTTGACAGCTTAAAGCAGGCACGCCAAAGAAATCAGATTAGGAGTGTCAAACACACTGAGGAACATGCAGCAAGATCTGCTCAGATGATACAAATGGAGAGAGGCAGAGTTACATTTGAATTCCAGGAAACAGACACACTCTCACACACACTCCATTCCAGGTCATAGATTCATATCCAGACCACAAAGTTTAAGATCATCAGCATCTTAGCATTTTATTTATCCTTCAATATAAATAGACCAAGCAGTGTTCACAGAAAGGGTTTTGTAGGGTTTGTGTTGAAATATCCACACACACACACACACGCACGCACGCACACACCCACACACACACACACACCTGCTGCTTCTTATCTAACGGAAAACAAAAGCTCCCACTGCATGCTTCAGACTGCAACTATACTTTCAATTTTGGTGTTTTGCAATTCTCCTTTTTTACCGATGACGAGGATGACTTTGGGCCGCGGCCTGGAAGGGTCGAACACCTCGTACTCCTCTATGAGCTCGGCCGTCTCCGACAGGTCCGAGTCGCTCTCGATGGAGAACTGGCTGATGGGAGGGAGCCGGTCGTACCGTCTGTAGGGGAAGTTGGGGCTCTCGGGCAACACTGTGGCACAAAGACAAGAGCAGCACGAGGTTATGAATGAGATCAGATTTTTTAAACCACATTTGAGTTCCGGAACCACATTTTGTCCTCTTAGTAACATGTTGCCAGGCTGGGATGGCGTTTTTATTCTGTCAAATTCCCCCCTTTTTTTCCAAATGAAACTGTGATCTTCATGGTCAAACACGTACATTTTAGCTTCATCAGACAACAGGATATTTCTCCAAAAATGAAGGTCTTTGTCCCTGTGAGCATTTACAAACTGCAATCAGTTTTTTATGTTTCTATGTGGATAATGACACTCTCTTAACGGTTTCAGATGGCAACTTCACAAGATCCTTGTCTTTTGTTCTGGAGTTGATTCGTGCATTTTTTGGACCAGAGCCCGTTCATCTCTGGGATGCAGAACCTGTGTCCTTCCTGAGCGGTATGATGGTCAGACATTCCCATCATATATATATATACTTGCACAGAATTGTTTGAACAGATGAACACAGCCCTTTCAAGAATCTGGATATCGTTCCCAAGGATGAACCAGACCTGTGGAGATCTAGAATTCTCTTCCTGATATTTTAATTGATTTCTTTTAACTTTCCCATCGTGTCAAACCATACAGCTATGTGCTCTGTGTGCCCTAAAATACATCCACAGGAGTAAATCCAATTAAACTCAACAGTTTATAAGAAACTTACAAAGCCATGAGGTGATCATCTGTGCAGCTAATATATTGTATGTAAACTTCTGAATTAGAAGTAATAAAAACTATAATAGCAAATAGAAGTGTTTCTTGTTATCCTAACTGACCTAAAACAGAAAAAGTTTTGTCTGATTTAACTGAGGAAATCAGTTATGTATACTGTTCAATCTATTGACCAAGAATGGAAGGGGACAGCACAACTGCAAACCAACCAAGGTATTAATCAGAGAAGCCACCAAGAGGCCCATGGTACCTTTGGAGGAGCTGCAGCGATCAGCAGCTCAGGTGGAACAATCTGTTAAAAGGACAGGTAATAGTTGTGTACTCAACAAATCTAGACTTTATGGAAAAGACCCAAGATTGACTGATTGTTGTAGCAAAAACAATTAGTCTCTGCACTTTGTCCCAAACAGAGGACAAAGCGGACAAAGCAAACATTTGGAAGAAGGCGCTTTGGTCAGATGAGAACATGAGGATCATGAAGTCGCAGCAGGAACAGTCGTGGCACAAAGCGCCGCAAAAATCAGAAAAATCTGGATCTACCTTTACTTTCGCTGCTACCGGCATAGATCAGATGTGAGGTAGAAATGAAAATATAACATCAGAGCAGAGTGTCCTTTCGTCAGGTTTTTGAAACATGGCAGATATGAGCTTCAGCCACAAGCTCCATTTATCAATAAGTCTCATCAATCTGTTGCTCTGTGCAGCTAAACACTGCAGCTGCCTTTGTCTTGAAATCGTATACATGCCTGCAAATGCTTCTCCTGTTTGTACGATCTCAACCTCTCTGTGGAGTTTAGCCATAACCAGTGTGAGTGTATGTTGTTTTTTTACTTGCTCACACACAATCTGTTACAGATCTTTATTTTTGAAACAGCAAGGTGAAATTTTAACGTTTAAATTAAACGGGAAAGCGAATGAAAACATCAGCATGCTGGGGCTTCTGACATAGTCGAATTTGACTTTGCTTTGCAAATTTTGACCAGGTTTTGCATACACGGGGCCTTTTTTTTTTTTTTTACAACACATACACCTGTACAAGATCATAACCGGAATTAATAAACAATGAAAGGACAGTCTTTATCTAAAAACAAAAAAAAACCACATCCATTTGCAGCGAGAGCTCAGGTGCCTCACTTTTGGCACTTTTCAGGGAGTGAGAGTGGTGACGCACATGGGTACACATCACATTAGAGCCAGCGAAAGATGCTTATTATACTCCTTCCTGCACTTCAAAGAAAAATACAAAAGCTTTACGAGTGGATCTGCGAATGAACTCCTTGGGGTGATCGGCAAATGTCAGCACCCTTCACTGTTAAAACACAGACCTGGTTTGGTGATTGTGTTGGTGCAGAATGTGATGTTTTTGCTTTCTTTAAAAAAGAGAAACAGAATATGTTTGATGTTGAATTCTGTTTCTTTACTTTTTTATTAATTATATGATTTGCAAAAAACATTTTTGCGATGAATTTAATCAAATATTACCCTTAAGAAATCTGCGTCTTCTTTTGTAAGTACTAAATGTTCAAAGTATTGCTATCTCTTGTATTTAATCACATTTTATCATGTTAGACCCACAAATTTCAATGCGTTAGTTTTATGAGAGACCTAACAGAAGCACATAACTGTAATACATGGTCTTCATCCATCCATCCCTTGCCTATACCAGCTTGTCCTTGCAGGGTCGCATTCAGCTGGTGCCTATCTCCAGCATTTACATGGTTTTCATCGCTTTTACATAATACAATTTGAGAAGTGTGGCATTTGTATAAAATTAGACCCCTTTATACTCCTAAATAAAAATCTGTTTCAACCTGTTTTTTTTGTCAGTAGTCTCCTAATTTGTAATTAGAGTCCACCTGTGTGTCAGTATAAATCCAGCCGTTCCATAACGGCCTCAGAGGTCTGTTGGAAAGGCAGGTGAGCAGGCTGGGAAGCATCTTCTTCCGCACAAGAACTATCAGCACCTCAGCAGACCGGTCTGTGATCTCCAGAAGTTTCCAGATGACACCACTCATTGGGCTTTGCAGTTACAGCTCCAACACTCTGGAACAGGCTGCTATTGAATATTAGACAGGCAATGCATCTGTTTAGTTAGGCTTTCCACACAGTTTGAGCTGCTCTACTGCTGTTTTTTGTGCTATTTTTCTGTGTTTAAACTAATATTCTAGCTGTATACTGTTGTTTATTTCAACTGTTTATTGGTTTGTATTTTACAACACTTTGACTAAACCTTGATTTGTTTTAAATGTACTAAAAAAATAAATTGAACTTGAAGAGTTTTACCTTCAAGTTTGTGCTACAGAGCCCTATTTGCAAAAACCAGCCACAGAGACAGTTTCCTTCCCCCAGGCTGTCTCTCTGATAAACACAATGAGCACCTTATAGCCTGGGAAGTCAGATACTCTGCTGGGAAACAAAAGAGGCATAGTTGCACTCGTTTTTGCACACAAGCTTCGCCAATAGAGCTATACTGATTCTGAGGAGATTAGTGGACAAACATCATCACGAAGACCGAGGAACACAGCAGACACGTCAGGGAGAAAGTTGTGGAGAAGTTTGACGCAGAGTTAGGCTATAATACAATATCCCAACATGTACTAGAGTACTGTTCAATCTTTCATCTGAAAATAAGTTTTTCCTCTCCACTGTCGCTACATGCTTGCTCAGTATGAGGGATTGCTGAAGGATTGCTGTGGTTGGAAATCTGCCCAACCTCACGCCAATGACTGACGCAATCTGCTGGGATTCCTTAATTAGGAAACTTTTTAACTGATTGGAATGTTTGTATAATTGTATTGAAATGACTTCTTGTTAAGTGCCTTGAGATGACATCTGTTGTGAATTGGCGCTATATAAATAAACTGAATTGAATTGAATTGAAAATTGCAAGAAGAATGGCACAACTGCAAACCCACCATGGTGCGGCTTTCCCCCTTAACTTACAGGCTGAGCATTAAGAACATTAAACTGGGATGGAGGTAAATATACAAAATCCTGGAATAAAAGATGCTGGAGGCAGCAAAAGATTTAAGATTGTGACATAGGTTCCCTTTCCAGCAGGAATACGACCCAAAACATGCAGGCAGAGCTACAACGAAATGGTTTAAATTAAAACATATTCAAGTGTTAGAATGGTCTAGTCAACGTCCAGACATAAATCCAATTAAGACACTAGTAGGGCAACATGTATGTTCACATGAGCTGTTCCCTCAATCTGACGGAGTTAAGCTGTTTTGCAAAAACAAATTGAGAAAGATGTTAGGATGTGTACAACTGGTTGAGACATAACTCAAAGAAGTTGCGACAATAATTTCAGCAAAAGATGGTTCTACAAATGTTTGATTAATGCTTATTGCTTCATAATTAGTCAAATCAAATCAAACTTTTTTTATTAAGCGCTTTTCATACAAGAAGTTGCATCACAAAGTGCTTTCCAGATTAAAATGACCCCACATAAAACCACCTTCCCTTCCCTCCCCCACAGATTTAAAAGCATGATCACAGTTATACCACCCCCCAACCCAACTCCCATGCACACACACAGTTAAAAGAAAAAGTAAAAAAGGACATTGGGCCGAGTGTAGATGAACCATGCAAGGAAACGCCATCAGAGGAGCCATCTGCCCCGGCAGCGGTAGATTAACAGCAGCAGCCGAGGCGCCGACACAGGGCAGATTAAATAGTAAAACTGATAAAAATATAATCATATAAAACATGCAGAGCAATTAAACAGACAGTAATAAATAATAATCAGTTAAAAGCTAGGCTACAAAGGTGAGTCTTGAGCCTGCTCTTAAAAACATGAAGTTCTCTGCAGCCCTGAGGCTCTCCGGCAGCCTGTTCCAGAGGCGAGGGCCATAAAACTGGAAAGACGCCTCGCCATGCGTGTGTGTCCTGACTTTTGGGGTGACAAGGAGACGGCTGCCAGAGGAGCGCAGAGACCGCGAAGGTTTATATGGTAAAAGCAGTTCAGAGAGATAAGAAGGCCCAAGACCATTAAGACACTTAAAAACCATTAAAAGAACCTTAAAGTCGATCTTGAAATGTACGGGGAGCCAATGCAATTATTTTAAGACCGGTGTAATGTGCTCCCGCCTCCTGGTCTTTGTCAAGACATGTGCTGCTGAATTTTGTAGGAGTTGTAAACCTGATATACTCTTTTTGGGAAGACCAGAAAGCAGGGCATTACAGTAATCAATTCTACTGGAGATAAAAGCATCAGTGTCTCCGTATTGGCCCGAGAGAGAATGGGGCGGACTCTGGCGATGTTCTTTAGTTGATAAAAACCTATTTTAGTAATATTTTTTATAAGAGGAATAAAAGTCAGCTCAGAGTCAAAAATCACGCCCAGGTTCTTCACTTGTAAAGAGGGATTAAAAGACAGTGGTTGTAGTTTTGGTAAAAGTTTCTCTCTCTGAGCCTCAGGACCGATGACTAAAACTTCAGTTTTGTCCTGGTTGAGCTGGAGAACGTTTTCTGCCATCCAGGATTTAATTTCTAAAATGCAGTTAAAAAGTGCATCCATAGGCCGTGTGTCATCGGGAGACACGGAGATGTACAGCTGTGTATCATCAGCATAACTGTGAAAGTTAACTCCATGTCTTCTGATGACGCTGCCAAGAGGGAGCATATAAAGGCTAAAAAGCACTGGGCCTAAAATCAAACCCTGGGGCACACCACATGTGATCCTATGGACCCTAGAGGAGCAGGTATCTAAACTTACCATAAAAGTCCTGTCTGTGAGATAGGATGTGAACCATTTGTGAACAGCACCAGTCGCTTGTCTGTGTTGTTGTTTTACATAATCAATAAAATACACGTCATCACTATATATATATATATATATATATATATATATTTTTTTTTTTTTTTTTTTTTTTTATGGCACTAGTTGCCTTTATTAAACAGCAGCTGGACAGAGAGAGACAACTGCATCCAGGACTGTAGCCTCTGTATATGATGCATCTGCTCCACTGAGCAATGTTGCACCTTAAATTATGTTAAATTTCAGGGTATTTGCAAACTTTTGTGGATAAATTCACATTAAAAGACCTTGAACTGGTCGGCCGAAGCTGCTGATAAACAAATTTATTGCCATTACTTTCTCCTGTGCTGTTCTGCAGCCTCACCGTTTCTGAAGAGGGACCTGCGTGACTGGCCCCCGTTGAGTGGAGGAAGGGACTTCCTCTCCTGGCCCACAAAGGTGTCCCACCGCACTTTATCAGTGCCGCCGAGCTCCCTGACTTTCTTCAGACAGCCTTCCAGGTATTCGATGGGGTCATCGGGCCGGTAGTACATCAAACCTGTCAGCAGACTCTGTGGGGAACAGAGTGGAAGAGGACTTGATGAGGTGGAAAGTTAAGGAAGAGGGGTGACACTGCATCGTTGTTGTGAGGTGTTGTTGTGTGGGAGTGGAGTGGAGCTGAGCAACTAATGAGATCTAAAGTTCAAAACCTGTCTGCTGTCTGGGCTCCGGCAGGGGAACTAATCTTCTAATGTTGTCCATGAAATTGGACCCTGCCTGGCAAATCAGGGCAGGACCCTGATGACCTTTCTATTGCCCCTTTTTTTTTTAAAAGGAAAAAACTGCAGCATGGGATTAACTTCAACATAAACGATTGTGAAGTTTGGCTCGCTTCTAAATGTTCCAAAACAACAATGTCCTCAGGAACTTCCTTTTTGATCTCCACCCTTCTCTCCTGCAGCCCTAATGCACCCTGCAAAGCTTCCAGAACAGAGTTTCATTCACTTATTGTTAGATGGATGACGAAAACACTGCAACTTAGCTTCAGTGAAATGCACCAAAGTAGTATGATGATGTGCCACTTCGCTGCTTAACGTAATTTAAACTGGCGGCAAATAAGCAGGAGTGATTGCACTGATTGCTTAGCTGCGCAGCACAGTGGGAATTGACTGTAATTAAGTGGAGGAGCATATTTACTGTCCTCTAAGTAGAAAGAATCTCATATCAATATTCCTACAAGCTCAGAACTTAATGATGTGAGAAGTGTGAGAAGATTGTCATTTAGATATTATTTAAATGCGCGCGCATTGTTGCAGAAACAATAATAATTGTTCACATTTATCTGCTAAAACATAAAAGATCAGCAATTACTTAAATGCATTATAGAAGATTACGGATATGCATTTATGTAAGTTACAGTTATTTAAACAGCGTCTAGATCATTTATTCAGCATGGTGCGCTTGTTTTTAAGGTTTCAGCTTGAATATTTTCTGCTTCACTGGTAAAAGATGACACATAAGATCCTGTGTGCTCAGACTCTAGTGCACATTGCATTGCTTCAGACATCCATCCTGATGTAGAAAGCATCATGTCAGCTCCAATCTCTCACCTCAAACAGCTGAGGTATCTCCCTCCGTGCCAGATACTCCTTGGCATCGTTGGTATTCATCTCCAGCAGATTTGAAAAAAAAAAGATAAAAACTTGTCGGAAGCGGATTTTTCCCACCAGTTTTCCCTCAGATTTAACTCAGGATATCTTTGGTTAGTGAGCGAGTTCGTGACACATCTCCTTTCAGCGCATTTTTCCCCCTCCTGTCCTTGCGGACTTCACAAGTGGATTCCTGCAGGTGATTCCACCGCGCCACCCTCCTCTTCCTCCTCTTCCTCCGCCTGCTCCTTCTCGCTGGTGGGGATGCGTGGCTCGGTTGGGCTCGGCTCGGCTCGGCTCGGCTGTCTTGCCTCCAGCAGCGCTTCGCTTCCAGCGCTCAGCTCCGGTATGGACGGTCTGTGCTCTGCTGACAGCTGCTGCTGGCTTCTGTATGCAGAAGAGCGCACGCCACGCCTCCTGGTGGCGTTTGTGGTTAGAACTGAAACTTCATGTTAATGCTCAGTGCATTCGGGATTTAATGGAATACAATAGAACATGTTCATCTCTCTGGGACAAAGAATCTTCCTCCATCCTCCTTCCTAACCGGTATGATAGCGGGACATTCTCATGGCGTTTATAGCTACTTGCATGGAAGTTTGGACATATGAACTTTGGACCCGAAAGAGGAACCATTTTTGTTGAGGTTCACAATTCTCTTCCTGATAGTTCGGGCTGGTTTGGTTAGATTTTTCCATGATGTTACAAAAGGAAGCACTGTGTGCATGAGGTGTTCCCAAATGTGCCTGCATGTAACACAGATGTGGGGAATTACCCTATCAGAAGCTACTTCCAGATAATGTTCTTTCCTCATGATGTCATCTAGTTTGTAAACTGTACCACAACCAGCATGATGCTGCCACCCTCATACTTCACAGACGAGATGGTCTTTGCAGACCATTACAGCCAAGCGCTACAATCTTAGCTGTGTCAAACTACAGGACACGTGTCCAAAAGTTAAAGTCTTTGTCTTCGTGGGCATTTGCAAACTGTAATCTGTCTTTTTTTTAAATGTCACTTGCCCCGCTTTACGATTCATGCTCTGCTTTTCTGATTTTAAATTATGTAAAAATTTAAGACAGTAGATTGAGATGCACTTCACAGATGTCACTATTATATAATGAACTGTGAGTGGGAAAAGTAAGGGATGCAGCAGGTCAAAAAGCAGCAGAGGCAAGGATTAGAGTAGCTTTCAGTGCACAAAAAGCACCCTCCCTGCTGTTTGTCAGAGCTGATTTTGATGCTGCATGCTTATCAAGCTGACCCTCTGATGCTGCAGAGTCCCATTAGGCTTGCATGATGGAATTTTGTATAGCTTCTCCTTACAGGGGAACCAGAACCTTAAAGATACTTCACAGAACCAGTCAACGATCCAATAACATAAAGCAGATCTTTGTATATATATATAATAAATAAACAATAATCAGTTTGAATATTGAAGTGATCATAAAAGGGCTCTTCGCTCTCATTTGTGTTATAGATGACATGGCAATTGCATGTAGAGTACATCAAGCAGAAGACATTAAATTTAGAGGAGTAATAGAGCAAAAGTAAATTAACCCAACCGCAATGAATGAGATGAACAGCTTTAATCTTTCTGCCTTAACAAATGAAATCTATTAATATGACATCTTGATCAACCTTAATTGTTCACTTTTAAAATTATTTATCTTCTAATCCTTTAATTATATCTACTCCATATGTTCAGCAGAAGAAACAATAATCCTCCACATTTCATGAATGATTATTTAGCTGCCTTTTAGATTCAGATAAAAAAAAAGCTTTTTGATTTTGAAAAGTAATAATAATATAAAAACATGAGTAGAGCCACCCGAGTTATTTAAGTGTGTTTGGACCTTTGGGCATTGCAGATCAAACAAAGACTATTGTTAAAAATCTATTGGAAGGTAATAGATCAAATAAGCACACACTGTTTCACAAAGTGTCTCTGGCTAAGAAAGAGCCTACAGCATTATATATCTTCTACCATCCTTCTGGAACATAGACGGCTAACTCTCATTCCCACTGTGCCATACTCAGCTGCATGCTGGAGGTCAAAGCGTTAAACTGTCAAAAGACCAATCCGATTCAATTCAGGCTTTGTTTGTACCTGAAGGTAAATTTGCTTTGCAGTAGATGAGTCATAAACATTTAAAACATATAGATATTTCCACATAAAACATAAACATAAAAACATAAAAAAAACATAAAAGCTAAAACTTATTCAGGATGCTTGTCCAAGCGGTAAAAAGGAAATCTTAATTATTAACAAGGGGTGGAAGGTGTATTTCCACATAGTAAGAATTAGTTTTATGCCAGACCAACATGAAAAGTTTGTGGCCATTAAGCTCAGTCTGAATCTCAGCTGACCAAAGCACACATTTCCAGTTAAAGTGCCAGTTGTGTTTAGTAAACATTTACATTTGTGATGGTAGGACAGGGGAAGTTGTTTTTTTTTATCATGTCACCCGAACAACCAATTGATATCTAGATGGTGTCTAACAGATGTTATTGAGAATCTCTCACTCTAACACACCACTTTTTGCTACTGTTCTCAAATATTGATCTATGTCCCTTGCCATCCTCCTCACTGTGTTTAACGGTAAGGTAAATATGGGCCAGCCTTGTTTGTAATAGCTACAGGTGTTTAACTATTCCACAGACTGTTGATATGGGCATGTTTAGTTGAGTAACTGCCCCCCCCATGTGTTTCAAGGAACACATGGGTTTTGTTTGCACAATCACTGCTGACAAACCAGTCATATGAAGATTATACATTGGTAAACCTCACTCATGTGGCAGTGCAAGGGCTTCCATAGAGCCTGGGCTCATGGTGGGCACAAAAATGCTGCTACACTTTCCAACTGAACATTGGCATAAATTATAATATAGTGACATACTGGGCTTACATGTTTTGTAATGCCTGCACCTGTTACACAGAGGTTTGAAACTGTACTCATCTGTTCACGTTGCATTGTTTTGCTTCATATTGTGCAATACTAGCACATGCTGCAACAGAGTTTTTTCTTTCACTGAATGTTTATTCGCCAGCCCTAATTTTACTGCTCTCGCACGAGGCAAGATGAATTATTGACATGACTGTGTACCAGACCAAATAATAAATCAGTAAACAAAGAATACATTTTCATGAACTTTTTTGCTGCTTTACATCTACATATACCCTCAGGTCAGCTGATCAGCTGCTCCTGACTGTGTGTGAGACTAAGGGTAAATACAGTTGGGAAGCAACATTGCTTTTGCTTTTGCTGTTGCAGCTCATAAAACGTGGAACGACACATTAGATACATTTAGCTTTAGCACATTTTTTTTTTTACTTTAATTTTTATTGCAATTTTAGTATGTCACAACTGTTGACAATCAAATACAATTTTCCTGATAGAAGAAAGGCTAATTTGAGTCAGATATGACATGCCATTTCAATAACAAGCAAATAACTAAAACATAACAAAAAATAATTAAAAATAAATTAAAAAATTAAAAAAATAAAAATAAAAATATATAAGAACAGAGCCTGTGTTGAGAATACTGTAGAAAAAGTAAAAACATGGTGCATACAAAAAGGGAAGACAATTGGGTATATAAGAGTAGGCACGGTTGACATTAATGCGTAAAACTTTGGCGTGTACGGTCAGAGCGCCAGTGTCCTTATGATTTGTCAAGGTAAAGTTTCCATTTTAGGCATCTTTTGGCATACAAGTCCACCTTCAAACGTAACACACCAGTCATATGTTCCAACGTCCTTATTTCCTGAATTACATCAAGCCATTGCTGTTGTTTAGGTGAATCAGGCTTATACCAGCTTCTGGTTATGGTTTTCCTTGCTGCTGTAAGGAGTGTTTTTACCAGGTATCGGTCCTCCTGAAGTGTAACCAGTGAGATATGACCCAAGTACAAGACCATGCATGACAAAGGAATCTTATAGCTTTAGCAATTTTTAAGCTTTGCAATAGTTGATCATTCCATATAAGATGTTGAGTTTTTTTTTAAGATTATTTCATGTTGTTTTATCCGACTTTTATACCATGGCTGTTCCTATCCATGGGGGCGAGAAATCAACAAAGAAACGATTTTAAAAATATATATTTGTATATGAAAGCGTTTAAATAAAACAGTATGAAGTTCATTCAAAAGGGCTTCAATTGTATAAATGTTTCAATGATAATTTAAATGAACAGTTGAATAAGTAAATATGTAAATAATTAATTAAAACTTAACATGTTTTTAGGATAAAATCACATATAACTATTTTAGTACTTCTTTACCTATTTGATATTTTCAGTCCTTAGTGGAACAGTCTAACCAGTTAGCATGGGTTGTCAAATAGACCCGATTGGTTAAACTGCTTTTCATTATTACTACAGACTAATTACCTTGTCAATAGAAGCTTCAGCCCTTCCAGCTGACTTTGATGGACTGGGCTGACAGATGAAATAGATTCATACGTTACAATACGCCGCTCTGAAATAATTATATAAAAAGGGAAATAAGTTATATGCTTTAAGCACATAAAGTTTTTTTTAAATTAATGGTCATTACATTTAAATCAATACTGTATTTTATAAATCAGGTATTTTGTGGGGGTTGCTGTGGGAGCATGGTGCAAGTGTAGGAGTAATGTGGTGCTGCTCCGGTTTGTTGTGGTGAAGAAAGAGCGGAGTCAAAAAGCCAATTTCTCGATTTACCGGTCTGTCTATGTTCCCCCCCCTCACCTCTGGCCATAACATACTGATCATGACCAAAAGAACAAGATCCTGAATACAAGTGGCTGAAATGAGGTTTACTTGGAGGGTGGTTGAACTCAGCCTTCGAGATAGGGCGAAGAGCTCTGTCATCTGGGGGGGAGCATGAAGTAGAGCTGCTGCTTCTTTGCATCGAAAGGTGTCAGGTAAGGTGGTTCAGGCATCTGATCAGGATGCGTCCTGAGTGCCTCCCTTTAGAGGTTTTCCTGGCATTTCCCGCTGGAAGGAACCCCTGGGAAGACCTAGAATTTGCTGGTCTATATATCCCGTCTGGCTTGGGAGCACCTTGAGATCCCCCATAATGAGCTGGAGGATGTCTCTGGGGAGACGGATGTCGTGGATCTTCTGACCCAATCTTAGAGGAAGATAATGGATGGATGAATTTTATTAAGTATTTGAACATTTAAATAAGTATAGATATATGTTTTATTTTTATTTGAAAATGACTTAGCCTATAGAAATATTAATTTTTAACACCTTCTTTCTTTATTGAGTTATGGTTCTGTTGTCCCTCTATTTATTGTTTGTGTTTTAGTTTGTTTAAAGTATCCTCCATTTTGCCAATTTTCACTTCTCAGCTTTAGAAGTCATAATATAATTTAACTAATACCAACAAAATAACATAGGTCCTTTAATATATTTAAGCATGTTTAAAAAAAAGTATCCCAAGTAAATTCATAATCAAAAGTGACTAAGATTGGGTTATAAAGTAAATTAATGTATTATAATAATTACTAGATTTGGTTCTATATTTCTGTAATAAATGCATAATATTTCTAATGTTAGGCACTAAATATACAAATGTTCAAACATTGATAATACATATAAAGTAGATTCCAACCGCTGTGATGAGCACTAGTGGTGAAAAGTTCCCCAAATCAAATTCTGTTTAGCGACTGATATACCCTTGATTAGGCTACATACAGAGATGGGTAGAGTACCCATAACTTGTACTTAAGTAAGAGTAGCACTACTTCAACATATTTTTACTCAAGTAAAAGTAAAAAGTACCGGTCCAAAAAAATTACTAGTATAAAAAGTATTTGGTACAAAGGCTACTTGAGTAGGCTTCTGAGTAACATCTGATCTAGTATTTTTTAAATGTCATCAGAGAGACAAAAATACAAAGTTACGGGCAAATTCTGGTATTTTAAAGACAAAAATAACAAAATGGACACAAACAAATAACATAATCACAAAATACATTTTAAGCAGAAGAAACACAATAAAATACTAATACTTACAGTAGGTAATGTAAATATATACATTAGAATAAGGTAAAAAGTAGTTCTAGGGACAATTCATGGTGTTTACTGTTTATTAACTTGACCATAAAATGCAACAACAAGCTCAACAAATAAAAAAATTAAATTAAATAACCAACGCTTGTGTAGAAACAGGTGATCTCCTACAATAAACTGTAGGTCTGTGTCTGGTGCACTTTTTGGTAAAACATGCTTGTTTTTTTATTCAGTGAATTTACTCACAGTAGGTAGAGCATCCAGAAATTTTACTAAAGTAAGAGTAGCGATACTTCAAAATAACATTACTCAAGTAAAAGTAAAAAGTGCGGTGTAGTAAAACTACTCTTAAGAGTACATTTTTATCCAAAAAGCCACTCTAGTAAATGTAACTGAGTAAATGTGATTAGTTAGAACCCAGATTTTATTTTGAAAGGTCTAGTACAGGAAGTACTCGCAGGGTGGATTTTTTTTTAGTTCCTTGATATCAAGACAGTGTTGACAGCGCTGCACAATGAAATTACTGACTTTACTAAGCTTATTCGTAACGTGTTTAGTTACGGACTGCCTTAATATCGAGGTGAGTATTGAGTTTTATTCCTAGCTTTGTATTTCCTGCTGTATTTGTGTATTTCTGTGTTATATTTTAGCATAAAACTCGCTTCCGGTTAGCTTGCTATGCTATCTTTATAAAGCCTGTTTCACTACTGAATGAATCTTTAAGCTTCTAAACAACGAAAACACACAAAAATAATTTTGCTTAACTTGTCTTGTTTGTTTTATGTATCAGAATACAGCAGGGCAGTTCTTTAGCAGCGGTCATACAAACAACTGGGCTGTTCTGGTTAGTATTCGTTCTTGAAGCTGACTGGTTTTCCTCGTTAATGATGGGAGTAGCTTCCTGATTTCTTGACCTTTTTTGTTTTCCTGTTGTTTTACAGGTGTGTACCTCCAGGTTCTGGTTTAACTACCGACATGTGGCCAATTCTCTGTCCGTGTACAGGAGCGTTAAGAGGCTGGGCATCCCTGACAGGTAGCCTACCATTCAGCAACAGATACAGGGTCAGGGGTGATCAGGCTGCTGATTTGTGATATCAACAGAGACATTTGAACTAGGCATGTTGGAAAAGTTTCTGTAATTAGAGAAAACTTTTTATCTGAAAGAACATTGAAAGTCCCTTCAAGTGATACCAACGGGGTAATTCATGTCCCTCAATTTCCATGAAAACATGTGCAAAGGTGAAAATCTGTCTTTGCATAATTTCACGTTTTTTCAGATTTCACCTTAAACTTACTGCAAATGTTATTTGCCAATTATCTTTTTCCCTTGGCTGTGATTTAAATATTAATAATTTATTCCTTTGATTTCTAACAGTCCATTCTGCAGCCAAAAGGTCAAACTTGATTCGTGAATGATTTATATATTTTCACCAATAAAAGCAGAAAAGGTAAACATTGTGGTACAAAACAGACTTGAATCCTTATTCAAAACAAAGTTTACTAATAAATTCTGAAATAAAGTGAAATTATTCAGTTCCTTGAAATTTAAGTTAAATGCGTTGAAAAGTGATGTGTGGTGATGGTTAAAATGTAGTGCGCTGCACCAGTCCTCCTGTTTCTTCAGCACTTTTGGTTTTTGCTCACATTTAAAACAAGACAATTTGTGGTATATTGGTTCTTGTACACATACCAAGGTCACTGAAATTTTTTTATTTTTGTTAGGTAGGAAGGAATGGTTTTGTGTGTTTTTAGATTTTCTTTGCCTGAAAAATAAATCGTAATTTTAACGTGAATTTATTTATTCCTGACAATAAAATATTTTTGTACAAAGTGAATCTTGCTTCCTGTTTACTTTCTACAAAAAAAACAACAACTCATATGATAGATTATGTAATGTATTTTACCATCAATTTAAATCACCCAACATATCTTGACATTACTAGTTGCCTATTCTTAAAGATATTGATGTATTTGTCTCTTTGTTTTTATTTTTATCAGTCATATAGTTCTGATGCTGGCTGACGACATGGCTTGTAACCACAGAAATCCCAAACCGGCCACAGTGTTTAGCCACAAGAACATGGAGCTGAATGTGTATGGGGACGATGTTGAAGTGGATTACCGTGGATACGAGGTCTGTTTTCATGTGTGCTGTTAAACTGTTGGTCACTAAAAATCCCTGCTTCCTGCTTAGCTTTTCGTATAAAGCAATGATAAGAAGAATAAAGTCTCCTGAGTTTGACATAGATTTGGCACACCTGGGGCTCCACAGTGGTGCAATTGGTAGGCAAGGCAATTTTATTTGTATAGCACACTTTCAACAGCAGGGCAATTCAAGGTGCTTTACATGATTTGGTGATTTAAAAAACGAAAAAAACCCAATGGAAATTAAAAGTAAAAGAAACACGCATTACACATGATACACAATAAAGCAAGAGAAAGAGCACTGTTGTCTTGCAGCAAGAAGGTCCTGGGTTTGAACCCTGATCTGGGATCTTTATACTTCGGGTACAGGCCAAAAGCATGTTAATTGGTCTCTCTAAATTGCCCTTAGGTGTGAGATTCTTGCTAATACACATCCCTAGTGTGAGTGAATACATGGTTGTTTGTCTTGTGTCTCTATGTTGTCCTGTGATGGACTGGTGACCTGTCCAGGTTGTACCCTGCCTCTTGCCCATTGGCCGCTGGAGATAGGCACCAGCTCCTTTGTGACCCTGCATTGATACGCGGGCATAGACAATGGATGGATGAAATTAGACGTGAAATCTTGTTATTGTTTGTATTTAAAATGTACTGAAAACCCTGAAAAAAGGCTTGAAATCAGCTTCCTGGTTGTATCAGGTGACGGTGGAGAATTTCCTGCGAGTCTTAACAGGACGACTTCCCCCCAGCACTCCTCGGTCCAAACGCCTCCTGTCTGACGATCGAAGCAACATCCTCATATACCTCACTGGTATTTAATTATTTCTATCTCACATTTATTTCCTCATGTTAGAAAAAAACAAATAAGTCTAAATTGGAATCAGGAGTTCAAAATGCAAAGAAAATATGTCAAGCTTTTAGTATGTAATGCTCTGTGTTTAAATTGTTTTATGCCCTTTTTCTAGTTTAACCTTTCTTGTTTTCTTCTGACATTCAATAGAGGAAGCATCCTAACATTTAATGGGTTTTAGTTATCATGCAAAATCAAAGAAGCAAAACAACAGGGGTGTAATAGAAGATGGTTTCACAGAACATGGCGGAAAGGTTCAGTTAATCTTCTCACTATTTTATGTTGCAAGCCTTTTAGACTGGAAACATTACAGGTATTATGTGAGATGTCTTGTCTGCTCTTTCCAAAAAGGGTAATTTGCTGGTTAATCAGAGTTATTTCAGGTTTATGGCAGAAATCAGCTTGGTATTTAGTGAAATATGCCCTTATATTGGTACAAAACATTTTAATGTCCATATTTTAGTCAAGAAATAACAGCTTCTTGATGGATTTACTGAAATAAAATTCAGTTATGAGTTTATTTGATTAAGCTCTTAATATATTCTAGTATTCTTAGTATATTCCAGTTTTATTTTAGCTGCATTTGAAAACAAATAATGCTCAGTTTTGGATAATTTTTACAATTTACATCAATAAATTACAAGAGAAAAGAAAATTACATTGTAATGTCAGGAGTTCATAATCATATCTACAAAGGTAATATTCACTACTGCGGTTTGTTAAATGTTTTTTTTTGTGGAAAAAAATCTGATGCTCATGCTTTATCTAAGACACTGTCACTATGTGAATAGATATCAAGATTTAAACATATTTAATTAAAAGTAGTGATTTTCTTCTTATATCTGTATTTTTCTTTTAATTTTCTATCCCATTTTTCTTTGCTACCACTAAATTTATCCTAGTATTTAATGTCTAATATCTTCGGTGTGTGCTCCATCACCAGGCCATGGCGGGAACGGCTTCCTGAAGTTCCAGGACTCTGAGGAGATCAGCAATGTGGAGTTGGCTGATGCTTTTGAGCAAATGTGGCAAAAAAGAAGGTAAATTACCGAGGACTATTCCTACCATAATTAAGAATAAGTTTAGTAATAAATAATTTTGTCAATATGTGAATTTGTCACCTAATGATTACTTTACTAAATTAATTAATGGGCCGTTAACTGCAATAGAATTTAAAAAAAGAAAAGATTTATTCAATAACTGATCAGAATATGGGACATAAATTTATATTTCAATTTAAGTCTTTAGCTGTTATTGCTGCACCATTGTTGTTGTTTTGTTTTTTAATGTCTTTTTTTCATTTTTGACGTGAATTCATTAATGTTATTTTTCTCAGCCCTTTCATTTTTTCATATTTATTGCCTCAAATAAATTTACCAACATTTTTGTTTACTTAATTTTTCTCTCTCCTTATATCCCTGTTGTATTTTTTCCCCGTATAGGTGTGCCTGATCCCATTTACATTCCTTGGACGCTGTGTTATCTTTTACGTCTCAACATTCAATGTAAAAACAAAGGAGGTGCGACTTAGACAGACGGAGCGGTTTTTAGAACAGCATCACTGCCTCAATTTTTCACCTATTGGCTGAAAATATCAGGGGTCTCATTTATAATGCTTGCTTACACACAAAACTGGGTCTGAAAATTGCCTATGTCACTTTCTACGCAAACTTTGTGATTCATAAAAAAAAAGAAAAGTGAATGAAAACTATGCGCAACTTTAGGCCCACTAAGAGACTTCCTTACGCACATATTGAACACCGAGGACACTAGCAGCATAGCTGTTGAGATGGCAAAATTGTGAAAAGCAAATAGAACAAATGAAAACTAAATTACATTAGAATGTAATACCTTTAAGCACTCCTGGGTATATACAGCCTGACAGAAAAGGTGCGTTTTAGGTCTACTTTTAATAAATATTATCTACGCAAAATATTATTTGGTGTCACAAACGGACGATATGTGACTGACACAGCTTTGATGTAGCAGCATGCCTGACATAAAAAAAGAGGGAGTTGGGAGCAGGTCGGTAGATCTAAAACCGGGCCCAGTTCAGCACATAGGACTGCTTTAGGGAATCTACATCGGCTCCCCCACTGTCCAGATGATGCAAGTGGCTGATCTTCAATGTGCGCCAGCGCATCCATTGTGCAGCATTATGCAGGAGTGTCACTGCAGGATTTATATTTGTACTTGACACTTAATGCACTAATAAGTGCAATTGCTATGTAATCTGAAGGCATACATATAAAGATACTGTGATACATTCTTACAGGCAACATATTTTCATTCAGATTCTTATTTTTATTCTCAGTTCAGAGATGGGGGTGGGGCCTTGCTTGTTGGTTCTGTGTGTGTGGGTCTACAAGTCTGAAAATTTGTCTTAAATTCACAATTTTTCCATCTCACTGGCTGCTCTGCCAGTGTCCTCCGTGTCCAAAATGTGCGTAAGCAAGTCTCTTGGTGTGCTTAAAGTTGCACACATTTTTCAATTACGTTTCTTTCTGTAAATCACAAAGTTTACGTAGAAAGTGACTTACGCAATTTTCATACCCCATTTTGCAAGCTATATAAATGAGACCCCAGGTCATTAGCAAGACTCTGGAGAACTTGACCTCATACTACGCAGGTAATTCAGCCTTTTGATTCAGGTGTGTTGGACCAGAGACACATCTGAAAGCTGCAGGACAACTGCCCTTGAGGCCTCTGCTTTAGTACACGGGTTCCAAATCCAGTCCTCAAAGGCCGGTGTTCTGCCATTTTTAGGTGTCTGCTCCAACACAGCTGATTCAAATAGTCCAACTACCACATCAGTGTGTCAGACTTCTGCAGAGGCCTGCTAATGAACCAATATTCAATTCAGGTGTGTTGAACCAGGCAGATAACTAAAACATTCAGGGTAATAACCCTTGAGGACTGACTTTGCACATAGCTGCTCTAGGTAGTAGGTGCTGAACCTCATTACGGTGCCTGGATTTAAAATGGAGTTGGTAAAAACTGCTAGCTTCTAGATTTAGTAGTAGATTCTGCTTCTAGTCTGAAAGGTTTCCTGTTGACTCCAGTTGAGATAATGTTTCAGTTTGCGGCATTCATGTTTACAGAGCCGCTTTCAAATTAAAAGTATGCCTCAGTGAACACAACAGTTGTGCGCCTGCTCCTTATGCTGGTCACGTCAGAACTGATCCCTCAAGTGTTCAATGGGATTGAAGTCAGGACTGTAGGCAGGTCATCCCATCCTCTGGAGGCAGTCTCTGATAAACCGCGCTCTATAGGGTTGAGCATTACCAACTTTGGTCCTTAAGAATAGAGATATAGAATTGCTATTGGCTCCTGGATCTGATCTTGATATCTCTCTTCATTGAGGTTGCAGAATGACGACAAGCCAGTGAGGAATATGCTCCCTACCTCTTGCACCATCGCACTGCCTTTATCAAAAGCTGTGTGACATTAATAGAGAGGATTCAGGAAGTTTTTTTTGGGCTTAAACGAGAATTTTGGCGCTGCTGCTCACACCCAACATACTTCTTTGTTAAAAATGTGGCCTCATTTAAGTGGATATAAATAAATCTATAAGATCTATTTTCAAGAAGCCTTGTTAAAACTGACAAAACACATTGTGTTTTGTGCTATTATATCAAGCATGAATAATAAGCTTATTAATGTGCAGTTTTACTTGATGTTATCTTAGCTTTGTTTTATTTTAACTTGGTATGTTTTTCTCTTATTATGAGAAGCCTTATAGAAATGAATTTTATTGTCCAAAATGATGTAAAATTTGATTTATTTCAATTTGATTGCAAATAATAGCAGCTTTAGCTCTGCCATTGTAATTAACTAATAAATCAATGCACTAATTATTTCTTCTCAGATGATCTCATAACACTGGAAAGGCTTACATAGATCTAGGCGATTGAGTCTGGTAATTTGGCTTTATTGTCCCTTGTGGGTTTGTAATTGAGCAAGCGGGAGCAGAAACCAGGCTGATGGGGAGGAAAATTTAAGACATATTTCAGCTCTTCGACCTATTTTAGTCACATTACACATCATATACAGCTGCAATATAATAGGGCTGTATTCTACAGGGGTAACTGTAATCAATACATGAGAACTGGCTCATTTCTGCATCGAGCTGGTCCAATGTACCACAAACTGTTTTTCATCTGCAGAATGTGTCTGGGCCACAGTGGAGCTCAGCCTCGGCAGCATTGATGCTGATGTGATAATTGCACTCTTTAGCTGCTTATTTACTGCCACCTCCTTTTATTGTCCTCAAACCAGCTTGATTCAGTCGGCCTAATTTGATTATTTATGTTTGATTGAACGGGGTGGGGGGGGGGGGGTTCTTAGAGGAGAGGAAGAGCAGAAGGAAGGAGGTGGAATAGTGTGTAGGCGTGCTGGCGGGACTGAATGGTGTTGATGCTTTTACTCGGTGGCCATGGTAACTGCAGCGTGAAGGTTTGTGTGATAACAGGTTTTTTTATTGGAGCAAATGGATGAGAGTAATGCCAGCTGTGTGCTCTCTGATTGGGTTTTAGTTGAAAATGAGTTTGATCGGTTCGTGTCTCTGTCCAGGTACAATGAGCTGCTCTTCATCATCGACACCTGTCAGGGCGCCTCCATGTACGAGAGGTTTTATTCTCCCAACATCATGGCTTTGGCCAGCAGTCAGGTCGGGGAAGACTCCCTGTCGGTGAGTTATTTTCTCTAATAGCAGCACAGACGGTTAAATTAAATCATCCGGAAGTTTTTGGCAGGTTTTCAACTCAGTAGGAGTTTATTGCATCAAGTGCGACTTATACCCGAGTTCATGTTTCCTGGAGCATCGAAGCTTAAAAAAAGTTGAGTTATATGAAGACTTACCTGATTACTACCATTCAAGTAGTTCTGCACTTCAAAACACTGATATTTTCTCTTTTTTTTTTTGTAAAATACACAAAACTGACCTTTTCTTTGACTTTCAATTGTATCTAGATCTAACATTTACTGTGATGTCATCTGCAATACCTTTCCAAAAGTATTCTCACACCTTGAACATATTTACATTCTCTCACCTTACAACTGCCATTTTTAATGGGATTTTATGGGACAGCTCAACTCCAAGTAGTGCATAATAGTAATGTGGAAGGAAACTGATGCAAAAACCCCAAGTGTGGCTTTCATTAGTATTTATCCTTTTATTTTACCTCCACAAAATCAGATTATGTGTTTTCATTATTAATTTTAGTATAAAGACACTGGAGATTAGCTACAATACAACAAACAAGCATTATGATGAACAAGGAACACAGCAGACAGGTCATGGATTAGATCAGGGATGTCCAACGGGGGGCCCTTGGGATGATCAATTATCTTACGCTTTTTAGGCGTCGGGTTGCAGAGGCAGCACCTTAAAAAGAGAAGCCCAGAATTCCCTCTCCCCAGCCACTTGGGCCAGCTCCTCTGTGGGAATCCCAAGGCGTTCCCTAGCTACCCAAGTTCCTCCAGCATGTCCTGGGTCTTCGTCTGTGTCTCCTGGAACATAACACCAGGGAGGCCTCCAGGAGGCATCCTGACCAGATGCCCGAGCCACCTCAACTGTCTCGTCTCGAAGTGGAGGAGCAGCGGCTCTACTCGGAGAGCCTCCAGGATGACTGAAGTTTCTCACCCTGTCTCTAAGGGAGAGTCCAGACACGCTGCGGAGGAAACTCATTTCAGCCGCTTGTATCTGCGATCTCGTTCAGTCGGCCACTACCTAAACTACCTACCTGTAAATCGAGAGCTTTTCCCTTGTCAGATGTGACTAAAATAAACCTTTTTAATAGGCATACAAAACGCTGTATTTGCAACCAAAGAAGTCCCATCCCCAAAGATAAACATGATTTTGGCAGCATCAGGCGGTGGGAATGCTGATTAGACTTGATGGGAAGATGGTTTGACTACAAAGGAATCCTGGAAGAAAACCAGTTTGAGGCTGGAAAAGACTTGAGACCAACCCTGGTCCTCAAGGCACCCTGGCCTGCATGTTTTAGATGTTTCCCTGCTTTAACACGCCTGTTTTACATTATTGTTGATCAGCAAAAGCCTGTTAATCAGACATCAGTTAAAATCAAACTTTTATTTGCTAAAAAAATTTAAAAAAAGATTTTAACCTGCATCTTAACTCTCATGTACTACTTTGTCTTAGTCTATCATATGAAACCCCTTAAAACACATTGTTATTGAGATACTACATAGATCCCCAAACAGCTTAACTAGGGGAATCTGGTGAAAATACTTAATTAAATGAGCCACACATTTAAATTGCAGTTTGAAGTAACATTTTTCAAGCTCACAAACTGATGCTCACTATTTGTAGATGACTGAATAATGGATGAGGGGTAGCAGCTGTTTCTGCACTTTGAATATATGACTCCAGCAGAACATCATATCTAGGCAGTGAGTTTTCTCAGTTTCTTGTTACATGAAGAAAACCCAGCAGGATGCAGCGAAACGCATCCTAAAATCCGAGGTGATGAATGGCAGAAGATTTTACAGGTTTTGGCTGCAGACGTGTTGAAATTAACCTCATCCGTCTTCATCACACTGACAACATTTTTTATTAGAACAACTTATCAGCTTAAATAAACACGGTGTGCAGCTGTCAAACCCACATCGCAACCTTTAATATAGATAAATAATCACTATTGACATAAAAAGTTATAAAATGTGTCTCACCAAACAAGTGTTTTCCAAGTTGTAGCTCAGATTAGAATGCTGCTTCCTTCCTTTTTTATTGTAAATTAAAGATTAAGCAGTTAGGATTTTGTGAGGATTAGATTATGATTTTAAAAAAAAGTATATTTTTTGCTACATAAAACATTTACATGTGAATTATTAGCTTCGATTCTATTCACAAAATTATACCAGAATCCATTAAATTGTTTTCATGTTGACGCTCTAAAGTCTACGCTACATTCTGAAGGTGTGATTCACTAAAATATTTAATTTTTGTCTTCATCAGTATCAAAATAATCTTTTTAGTGTGATGTATTTGGTTTTAGTATGATCTATGCCTTATTTAAGCCTAAAGAAAATAAAAAAACTAAAACAATTTCAATTCTTTGTACTTGGGTTCATTTTTAATTAAATTATAGCATGGCAAACAAAACATTTTCTGAATGTTCCCCTCACCGTCGTCTGCTTCCTGTCTTTAAGAACACTAAAACATGTGCTGAAGACGCTAAAATAATCAGACATTGACATTCATTGTTACAGTTTAGCAAATGTCAAGAGGTAGATTTGCTTATGTTATAGGTACCTGGATTTTCTTATATCCTCACAATGTTATTAATATCCTGTCACTTTATACAAAGTTATTGTCCTGCTTATAGGATAAAAGGTAGCCTATACTAGTTTGAAGTATAGGAGTAAAATAAGCTAAAGTTTCTTCAACATGCATCAAAAATACCATAACTGAGAATATTTCTTTCTGTTGCGCTAATTCTCCTCTTAGCTAATTATTGAAAAGAAATTCCCAGAGTTGGTCTGACCTCGTAGCGGGTCTTCCATTAATTTCCCCTCATATAGCCCTACCATGACCGCAGTGTTTCCTGTTTTTAGCAGCTTACATAGACTTGTTTTATAAATTTTCTCAAAAGCCTTGGCTTCTAAGAGTTATCCCGACAGCACTTCTGATTGGTGTTAGGTGACATGTGTCTCGTTCAGGTCATGTCTTCATTGTCTAGAACTAGATTTACACACTCCTTAAAATAGTTCACAAAATGCATGTATTGTGGTCCAGGGGCTGTACAAAGTGATGCCGAGGGCTGCAAATGGTCCCCCCTGGGCTGCACTTTGGACACCTTGTTTTTCAAATCCTTTCACTAGAAAGCTGGTGGTGCACACTGGGATACCTGCAAAAAAAAGGATATCTGCTTCTTTTCTTTGCAAAAAAGAAACAGCCAATCCGAGTTGCAGTAGATGCATGAAGAAGTTCATATCTTCATTTATAAATTTGTTCATTTATTTACTTTTTTTGGACCTAGCTACTGTATGGAGGTGCTTTGAACTAAAAGACACATTAAGTTAGAAGTGAAATAAGACAGAATTATAATCTACCAGAGGATTTGGCTCTAAAGGCTACAAGTGTATAATATCCATCATATGCTTACAACCTTTCTCTTTCAACATACTTAAAAACATCGTTTTAGTGCCTGAAAGAGGCCAAATTAAATTCAATGAAGTTTTATGCAGCCTAAGGGTGTAAATTAATTCTAAAACCACTAAAATAAAAATTTCTAGTGAGCTTTTATCGTGCAAGATTGATTTTACTTTCTTCTGTCTACATAACAGAACCTTGCATTTACTTCACCAATGAGTGAGGCAGAGTTATGAAATCATTTATTTAGATTTCATTGCCCAGCACTTGGTGTCGGCTCTCTAGAACTCACTTAAACTTTGAGCAGGAATTTCCTCCAATCAACAGATGAGCTTCACACAGTTGGTGCATTAATAACTCTTTTGAGTATTTGTGCCATGCGACAGTTTAAACCGTCCACTATCACTGCCTGTTAACATACAGTAAACACTGATTTGTGACTAAATGAAGCAATATTTAAAGATGCAACCATAATCATGTTTCTTGTGCATTGGTTCTGTTTTAGCACCAGCCAGATCTGGCTATAGGAGTACATTTAATGGACCGCTACACCTTCTACCTGCTGGAGTTCCTGGAGGACATCCACCCTGCAAGCAAAGCCAACATGAACGATCTGGTGAGCAGTTTTTTTATTTTTTTTTTGTACTGTTTTATGGACGGCGTCAACTGATTTTCTTCTGAAATTTTACAGAATTTTAAAACACAAATATTTGAAAGCTATTGAACTACTGATCCTTGTCTAATGATGTACAGTGTTGTGCAAAGGTTTTAGGCAGGTGTGAAAAAATGCTGTAAGCTAAATGCTTTCAGAAATATAAATGTTTTTATCGATTTACAAAATACAAAGTGAGCAAACAAAAGAAAAATCAAATCAATATTTTCTGTTACTGTCTTTTGCCTTCAAACCAGCATCAATTCTTATAGGTACACTTGCACAACGTCAGGTGTATGATGAACCAATTATACCAAACAGGTGCTAATGATCATCAATGTCACACGTAGGTTGAATCACAGTCATTAACTGAAACAGAAACAGCTGTGTAGAAGGCTTAAAACTGGGTGAGGAACAGCCAAACTCTGCTACCAAGGTGAGGTTGTGGAAGATAGTTTTATGTCATAGCAAGACTGAGCACAGCAACAAGACACAATGTAGTTATACTGCATCAGCAAGGTCTCTCCCAGACAAAGATTTCAAAGCAGACTGGGGTTTTAAGACGTGCTGTTCAAGCTATTTTGAAGAAGCACAAAGAAACGGGCAACGTTGAAGATTGTAGACGTAGTGGTCGGCCAAGGAAACTTAGTGCAGCAGACAAAAGACACATCAAGCTTATTACCCTTCAAAATCAGAAGATGTCCAGCAGATATATCAGCTCAGAACTGGCAGAAACCAGTGAGACCCTCAGATCTACTGTCTGGAGAAGTCTGACCAGAAGTGGTATTCGTGGAGGAGTTGCAGCCAAAGAGCCATACCTCCGACGTGGAAACAAGACCAACTCAAGTATGCACGAAAACATAGGGACTGGGGTGTACAACAATAGCAGCAGGTGCTCTGCACTGATGAATCAAAATTTGAAATATATGAGTTAAAATTTGAATATATGGCTGTAGCAGAAGGCAGTTTGTTTGTCAAAGGGCTGGAGAGCGGTACAATAATGAGTGTCTGCAAGCAACAGTGAAGCATGGTGGAGGTTCCTTGAACTTCTGAGGCTGTATTTCTGCTAATGGAGTTGGAGATTTGGTCAGGATTAATGGTGTTCTCAATGCTGAGAAACACAGGCAGATACTTATCCATCATGCAACACCATCAGGAAGGCACATGATTGGCCCTAAATTTATTCTGCAGCAGGACAATGACCCAAAACATGCAGCCAAAGTTACTAAAACTATTTTCAGAATAAAAAAGAACAAGAAGTCCTGGAAGTGATGGTATGTCCCCCACAGAGCCCTGATCTCAACATCATGGAGTGTGTCTGGGATTACATGAAGAGACAGAACGATGTGAGGAATCCTACATTCACAGAAGATCTTTGGTTAATTCTCAAAGATGTTTGGAACAACCTACCAGCTGAGTTCCTTCAACAACTATGCAAGTGTAGCTAGAAGAATTGATGGTGTTTTGAAGGCAAATATTGATTTGATTTGGATTTCTCTTTTGTTCATTCACTGCGTTTTGTTTATTGATGAAAATAAATTAACACTTCCATTTTTGAAATCATTTTGTTTACAGCATTTTTTCACACCTGTCTAAAACTTTTGCACAGCACTGTACCTGCTAGTCTGATATTTATTGTACCTAGGTATTTATACCCTTTGAGCATTTTTATTTTATCAACTTCCTACCACAAACTGCTATATATTTTATGCGAATGTCATTGAATAGAACAACAGAAAGCAGTGCTAAGTGGAGATAAAAATGACACATGGTTTTATTTTACAAATACAATCTGAAAAGTGTGGCATGCATTTGTATTCAGTTCCTCAGCACTTTTTAGCCATGGCTTTCTATCAAATTACTGTAAAACTGCTTTGCACAGGTAGAGACATTTGCCTTTATTCTTTGCAAAACAGCTCAAGCTCAGTCATACTGGATGGAAAGTCTTCAATTTTCATGTTTTACAACAGATTCTCAGTTGGATTTAGTGCTGGACTTTGACAAGTTCATTCCAACATTGATCTAAACCTTCTCTCCCAAGCTCAAGGCTTTTGGAGCCTCTTACAGGTTTTCTCCCTGGATTTGCCCTGTATTTAGTTCCATCCATCTTCCCATCAGGTTTCAGTAGCTCTCCTGTCCGTGCTAAAAAAAAGTATCCCCACAACACGATGCTGCCACCACCATGTTTTCACCTCCATGATTTTGGTCTCACCTGACCAGAGCATCATCTTCCATGTTTCCTGTAAGGTTTGTGGAAAACGGTAAACTAGACTCCATGTGGAGTTTTCTTATTTCCGCCTTTTTTATACATTTGTGGAATTAAGAATTGTTATCTGTCATGTTGACTGATCCAGCCATTGATCTCTGCTATGTTGGAGCAGGGACACATCTAAAACACTCACACCAATAGTCTAAACTAAGCTTTCTCTTGATTTCCTGAGGGAGCAAAAGGTGTCAAAATGATGAAAGGAATCAATTTGTTGGGGAGAACAAAAGCCACAGCACCACAGTAAAAAAGTCACAGCACGACGGTAAAAAAGTCACAGTGCAACAGTAAAAAAAAAAGCCACTACAAAAAAAAGCCACAACAATAACATTAAAAAAAAAACAACAGAAGTTATGCTATTATACACATTTTTTGAAAGAAATATGGGTAAGGGTTTTCTACCTGTGGATCTTGCAAAGGTTTGTCATAATGAACAGAGATGAGCATGAGCTAATAAAAAATAGTTGCTGTTTGTGTTACTGAAAAAATCTCATCATGGAGCTGTTCATTTTAGTGGATTGGGCCTATGTGAGGTATCTAGCCACCCCCTCTGTACAGTCCAGAAAGAGTCAGATGAAAGTCACACAGGTGTCCTTGGACTTGTGCAGTGTTGAAAGAGAATGGGTAACAAAGTGTCGAGCCCGCTTGCGTTTGACACCTGACTGTAGGATTGTGAGTACACGCTCAGTGCCACGGCTCAGTCGCAGCGGTTCCTCTCTTTTCATCTTTCGGACTCCTGCAGAGATCCATCAAACCTATGGAACACTAGGAGTTTTATCTGAAAGCAACAACATTACACTGTGTGCCCTGACTAATGCTAATTATACGTTCTAGTTCTGTTTCTGTAGATGCACTCTTTGTTCTGGTGTTTATTTTGGGAATTACAGATCAATACTATAGATTTTCTTGACAGGCCCATTAAGTTTTTTAAATCCAGTCTGAAAAGCTTTGCCCTTTTAAAGAAACTGCTTTCACATTCACTGTAAGGCTTTAGTGTGTGATTTTCAACTCTTGTTTGACTAACAGAGAGGATGTTCAGGTCAGGCTAATGATGTTTTAGATTATTAATTCGCCTTTCAAATCAATGGATAAATTGCACATCTCACTGATGAGAATACCCAACCACCCCACCCCGAAACCGACAACCCTAGCACCAAAATACTTGCACATAATTTTTAGCATTTGAAACCTATACACACTTGTAGATATAATCGTACTTTGTGGTGCTGGGCAGAGTTAGCTCCACAATACGGCAGATTATTGGTTAAGCAAAATTTGACAATAAATTGCTATGAAATACAGTTTTCCCCTTATAGATTCTTTCTGTTTTTGATTTTTTTGTCAGACTTAAATGTTTCTGATAATCAAACAGATGTTAATAATAGTTAAAGATAGCCTAATTAAATACAAAAAAGCTGTATTCAAATCATGATTAAGGGAAAAAAGATATCCAAAACAACCTGGACTTAAGTGAAAAATTAATTACCCCCCTTGTTAAATCATGAATTAACTGTAATTAACTTACAACTCAATTACAGAAGCTGAACCCAGGCCCGGTTATTACCTGACCTATAGACATAACAAATAATTTAAATGGGACCTTTTTGACGGCTTGAAGACCTCAAAAACCAAGACGTTATCTTAAACAAATCAAAAACAAAGTAATCAACATCCATCAGTCTGGAAGGGGTTACAAAGCCATTTCTAAGACTTTTTAGACACCAGCGAATCTCAATTCACAACTGGAGAAAACATGCACCAGTGGTGAACATTCCCGGGAGAGGCTAATTAACCAAAATTACTCCAAGACCACAATGACGATTCAACCAGGAAGTCACAAAACAACCCACAACAACATCTAAACCTCAGTTGCTTTAGTTACCAGACATCATGATTTAACAATCGCCAAAAAGGACAGGGCAAAAATGGCCTTTATGGGTAAGTTCTGACGCTAAAACCACTGCTGTCCCACAAGAATGTAAAGGGACGTCTCACATTTGCCAAAAAAGCATCTTGATGAGCCCATCTAGAGCATCTAGGGAAACTATTCTGTGGACTGTTGAGACTAAAGCAGAACTTTTTGGAGAGTGAGCATCTAGTTGTATTTGACCTAAAAGTAAGAACGCGTTTCAGAAACAGATCACCGTACTGACAGTCAAACATGGTGGTGCTAGTGGGATGGTTTGGGGTTGCTTTGTTTCCTCGAGACATGGATGACTTGCCATAAATGATGGAATCATGAAGGAAAATTTGCAGTAGACCGTGCAGCCATCAGTACAAGACCTTAAGCCCAGTCAGACATTGTTTATGCAGCAGGACAAGAATCTAAAGCCCAGTAGCAAGGCCAACTGCGAATAACCAGAAACAAAAACAAAAATGTAGTTTTGAAGTGGCCTAGCCAAAGTCTGGACTTCAGATACTGTTGAACACTCCGTTCATACTCAAACCCTCCAACGTGGCTGAATTAAAACATTTCTGCAAATGGATGGTGATGTTAAAGACTCATTGCCAGTTATCACAAAGTCTGGATGTCTGTTGTTGCTGCCAAGGATGAAACAATACTTAGTAGTTTTAGGGGAGTAATTACTTTTTTTCCAGATGACCAGGTTGATTTGGATCGCTTTTTCCTCTAAATGAATTAAATTCTCATTTTAAAACTCCTTTTTGCTTTAACACATGTTGTTCTTTTCCATTATTAAAATTAATTTGATGATCTGAAACGATTAAGTAAAAGCAAAAAAACCTGACAATTTTTCCCAGCTCTCTATATGCAAACATATTTTTTCTAGCTGTCTGTCTTACTGTTTAATTCTATTATTGTAATGTAAAAACAAAAGAAGTAATGTGTAACTGATTTAAAGTTTATGGTTTCTCCTTAGTTTAAGGTTTGCCCCAAGAGTCAGTGTGTTTCCACTCCGGGCCATCGCACCGACCTGTTCCAGAGGGATCCGGGAACCGTCCTGATTACGGACTTCTTCGGAAGTGTCCGCAAGGTCGAGATCACCACCGAAGCCGTGAACTTAACAGACCCTATCAAGCAAGTGGAGGAAAGGTAAGATAAGGTTATCACTTTAGTCCCACTTAAATGGTAATGTTTATACATTCTTACATATTTATTTTAGGTTATGTTCACTCATGGACTTTTTGTGATTTATTTAAATGGTTTTTCTAGAGTTAAATCCATGTGCAGTAAAAACCAGATCTTGGTGCACAAATTTAAATATGTTGGTTTTCTTATATCCAAACTGTGTCACCATCATCCATATGGTGTCAAAATTATACATACAGATTCAAACATGTATTCCTATTTTAGCTGGTTGAACCTTGACCAGCTTCTTTTTGTGTGGCTGGATGTGTAAAAGTTCAGATGTGCCAGATTATTTTCATGTAGAACTGACTGGGTTTTTCCACCAAATGGACTCATGCTGCTCATCCAGGGCTGCTGATAGAGGCAGTTCTTCTTGTAGATCATGAAGTGAAAAGATGATCTGAAAGGGGCTTTTGAGTTCATGGATTTGCGTGTTGGTCAATCCTGGTTTTAATCCTGTGTGGATTAGAAAAAAATCCACAATAAATGCAGATTTCTGCTGTTAATTCTAATCTATTATAATTAATTGAAGTTATATGTTGCACATTGTTTCCACTCTGGAAAATAAGAACAATTTAAATAGATAATTAAAAGCTCAAAATAAACTTCTGGACACATAATTGAGCTAACAGGATGAATAAAAATAGTCTGTGGAAAAAAAACTTTGTTACTCTTAACTTTCTGGAAGTGGGACAACCTGGATAAAAGCCTCATTAAGGCCAACCTGGTTGTGTTTTAATGGAAGCGCCGTGGGCCAAATTTATTTAATGTTTCTCTCCAAACTAAGCAAGACTTTGATTTTAGTTCAGAATGTGCTTCATTGGTGTATTGATTTCTCCACTAATGATGTGTTGAGTGGCCTGTTTCCATAGGAGTAAACTTCTCATTGGGGTCAAGTGGATAGATAATCCCACTGTTGATTGTCAGACTGACCAACAATAGAAGTGCTGGAGGTTAAGTGCTGGAGGTAATTATGGAGGTTATTCAATTCAGCTTTTTTAAATCAGTAAAATCACCTAAAAGCAGTTCACAGCAGAATAAACTTTGTCAGCTTTAGGTGCTGTGAGTGAAGGGCTTTGGCGCCCTCCAGTGGTGACTTTGCCTAACTTTCTGAACCAATGTAGTACCTGTGATAAACAGGCCCAGCCACTAGATGGCTGTAGAGAGCTTTCACTAGTGACATACTGTTTTCTCCCAACTTGTCTCACATTCAGGACAGTTCACACAGAAAACCTTAAAATAATCCATAGACTGATGTGTTAATACACAATGATAGATAAATGTATATTTACGACAGTTGTTTGTACTCATTAGTTTGAGGTTGGGTCTTTATATTTTTAAACAAAGCTTCAATCACAAACATTCAACACATACACATTACAACAGACTCTCCTTTAATTAAATTTCATTAAATGGGGTTTAATTAGACTACCAGAGGGTATTAAGGATTATAATGTCCCGAGCTACTAATCAAAGGCAAATTGCAATGCGAGTTTTGGTCAATTACTATTTTGGCCCCAGACCAGTTGGCCTTTGCACGCAACTCCCCTGTATTACTTTATTATTGATGAAGCCCGACGCATTAGGTCTGCCACAACACAGAATCAAGCCACAGTTTGTTACTGAGCTGGCAGCTGGCCTGATTCAGTCACACATAGAGAGACGCACTTCTCCATTTCTGATGCAAGTTTCCAGCAACACCCTCATTCATTTGATGCTCGACAGAGCAAAGTTTGCAAAAGCACCCGAGGACCAGCAGGAGATGCTCCCTCTTTGCTTCGAAGAACGAAGCTACTTTTCATGAAACGTCTGGTTCATTCAGGTTTTTATTCAGGAGGAACTTTACTGTGTTTCAAACATCCGGACTGCATCTGCTCGTGCCTATCTCCAGCGGTCAAGGGGCGAGAGGTGGGGTAAACCCTGGACAGGTCGCCAGTCCATCGCAGGGCAACACAGAGACTTACACGCACACACTCATACCATACCAGGACAATATAGAGAAACCAATTCACCTAACAGTCATGTTTTTGGACTGTGGTGGGAAGTTTTTTTTCAGGTACCTCAAAAAATCAAACAATTACTGATTACAATTACTTGGCACTCATCTGAACAAATGCAAATGGGAAACCTAATCTCCTACCTGAAAGTGCAGTTAAGCCCAACATTATATACACCAATGACTGGTCGAGTTTTAGGATCATTTTAATTCAACAAATAAGTTTGTCTCTTACAAGAAATAAGAACGACTTCTCTCAAAAGATAATAAAACGATGATTAGGCCTTTTTGCCGTCACCCTAATCTTCAGCTTCCTTCACAGATTCTCTTCAGGTTAAAGTCAGGATTCTGGCTGAGATCCTCCAAAGCAGTAAAATTGCCTGAGAAGCTTGAATAAATGCAGTGGTTAAAAAAAGTCTAAATTTGCATTTCTTTCAGATCATGTAATTTGCTGGGACAAAAAAAGGGCCTGGGGAATATACTTTTTTGAGTGTTGAATATTGATTCTGATGGTAAAATCTTACTGTTATTTTTACCCGTATTGTTAGCTCTTGGAAAATCATGACTGATGTAACTGAAAACACTGGATCTTTTTAATAGAGAAGTGTATCTCATGTGTAGATGCATCAATCAGAATTATGTGGCTGACTTCTGATCTCCAGTTTAGTAATTATTTGACTTACTGGTACCTATTTTAGCCATTTAGCATTTTTTTGTTTTGTTTTTTTACACCAAATCAGTTCCAATGCCAAGAGGTATTACTGTGCACTATTTTTTTATGTTTATTTTTTAAACAGTTGCTGGCTGTGCTCCTAATAAACTGGTTCTATATTGGCTCCAAATCTGAACTGGTCCAGAGGAAAGAGCTACTTTATTAAAGCAACACTAAAGAGTTTTTTTTTACCTTAAAATATTGTTTCCGAACTCGTGTCAGTGGTTGATCAACTCATAACAGGGTGAAACGGCACTTCTGCATTGGCTTTGCGGCCCTCTATCGGCCATAACAGCACTATGTAACTTTGGGTCGTCGGGTAGCGGTTTTGTAGTTCAAATGCGACTTGCTTTACGGCAGGCTTCACAAAAGCCGGTAGGTGCAGCGTCCTGCAAGTCTCTCTGGGTGGAGCATACTCGGCAGGTACATATAAATGGAAGATACCTAGCAGCAGGTAGCTTGAACAATTGTCATCATGATGGAGCCGAAATTGTATTCATCTGTACACCGGTGTTCCGACTATCTGCGCTACCCGCATGCACATTTCGATGTTACGTCACAATTTGGTTACTCAGCAAATCTGTCATCAAGAATTCCTACCTGGAAGATCCATTTCGTCTGTTTTATTCCTTTGAAGTTTACGGTGAGTTTTATTCAAATTATTTTATTACTGGCTAATTTTTATTCAAAATATTTTAAGGCTTAAGCTACTAGTTTCAAGTTTACATGACAGCCCTTGTATGTTAGTTTCACTTCTGTGATATCGTTACACTGCATGTAAACAAGTCCCATTAATTAGAGTCGTACAGTAAATGCGGTGTATTTTGCGGGCTATTTTTGCTTCTAATCATAGGCTACTACATTTTAATATTTTGGAGTAATAATACTGCTATCTGCTCTACGTCTTACTGCCTTGGTATATATTCATTAGCTGCTTTACAAACTAACAGATTTCCAGAGTGTGCTATTCATCTATAGGTCCTTCTCAAAAAATTAGCATATTGTGATAAAGTTCATTATTTTCCGTACTGTAATGATAAAAATTAAACTTTACAGGTCTTTTCTTGTTTTAAAACTGATGATTTTGGCATACAGCTCATGAAAACCCAAAATTCCTATCTCAAAAAATTAGCATATTTCATCCGACCAATAAAAGAAAAGTGTTTTTAATATAAAAAAAGTCAACCTTCAAATAATTATGTTCAGTTATGCACTCAATACTTGGTCGGGAATCCTTTTGCAGAAATGACTGCTTCAATGCGGCGTGGCATGGAGGCAATCAGCCTGTGGCACTGCTGAGGTGTTATGGAGGCCCAGGATGCTTCGATAGCGGCCTTAAGCTCATCCAGAGTGTTGGGTCTTGCGTCTCTCAACTTCCTCTTCACAATATCCCACAGATTCTCTATGGGGTTCAGGTCAGGAGAGTTGGCAGGCCAATTGAGCACAGTAATACCATGGTCAGTAAACCATTTACCAGTGGTTTTGGCACTGAGCAGGTGCCAGGTCACGCTGAAAAATGAAATCTTCATCTCCATAAAGCTTTTCAGATGGAAGCATGAAGTGCTCCAAAATCACCTGATAGCTAGCTGCATTGACCCTGCCCTTGATAAAACACAGTGGACCAACACCAGCAGCTGACATGGCACCCCAGACCATCACTGACTGTGGGTACTTGACACTGGACTTCAGGCATTTTGGCATTTCCTTCTCCCCAGTCTTCCTCCAGACTCTGGCACCTTGATTTCCAAATGACATGCAAAATTTGCTTTCATCCGAAAAAAGTACTTTGGACCACTGAGCAACAGTCCAGTGCTGCTTCTCTGTAGCCCAGGTCAGGCGCTTCTGCCGCTGTTTCTGGTTCAAAAGTGGCTTGACCTGGGGAATGCGGCACCTGTAGCCCATTTTCTGCACACGCCTGTGCACGGTGGCTTTGGATGCTTCTTTTTTTTTTTTACGTGTCCTGTTTGGCAGTGTGGAGCTCAGAATTGGTGTCTGAGTACCAAGTAGAAGCCCAACAGATTTACTTTCACAAGCGGAGCAGTACAGCTTTTGCTATAGTCCTCCACTTGATATATGTGTGAAAAATCTTTATTATGAATTGTTGCCGTTTTTATTACCTGATGTTATGGACACAGACGAAAAATTAAGGAGAAGAAAGAAGGAAGATGAAGAAGAGAGGTAGGAAACAAAAAGTAAAGAGAGAGGGTGAGTTGAAAATACAAGAGAGGAAGGGGAACAAAGAAAACACGGGAAGACATTGAAGTCTGCCTCCATACCCACAGGACGGCAGAGAGAGGGGGAAAAACAAAACAAAACACGAAAAAGGAACATTGACAAAACAAAACAAACATTGTGAACTAAGAATTACACAACCACATCACACAAAAATAGATATAAAAATACAACAACAATGTCACAGAAAAACTCATGGTACCGATTAATCAAGCTCTAGTAATGATAACCTCAGCCCAAGAATATATCCTTAAACACCAGAGACCCCACATCTATGTGTGTGTGTTAGCATGCTGGTGCATATAAGATTTCTCCATAAGAGTGTTCGATAGTTGGTGTGAGAAGGCATCAATCCGTCTCCCAGGAATCGATGCAGACATGGAGATCGGAGCAAAGACGTCCAAAGGACCCCCAGAGCCCACGGGCCCCGCCGACAACCGGCCGCGCCATGGCGGGCCGGTCAATGGACCGGGAGAGCCGGTGCCCAGGGGCACCCCACCCCCCAGCAGGGCCAGCCGCCACCACCCTAGGCCAATCCCCACCGCCAACATCCCAGCGCCCCACCCCTGCCCTACGTCGGGGCGTCCCACCGATAGCCGCAGGGGACCGACAGCATCCCCAGGCCGGGCTCAGCCAGCATCTGGACACCAAGTTGTACCAGCTCCCGGGTCCTGAACCCGTGCAACGCAGAGCGCCGAGACCAGGCATCCAACGAGGACCAGGGCCGGTCCAACCCGCCAATGAACCGACCACGCACGGTGCGCACAGAACAGGTGATCGAACGAGCAGAGACGCCGGATCCGCGAGCCACCGAGCAGGCACCACCCAACAATCCCAAACCTGGCACCCCTAAAAGAGGTGCCCCAACCAACCAAAGGAAGATATCGGCCCAGCGCATCGGCCGACCGACACACCGGCCCCCCCAGGCCCAGCCAGGGATGCACCAGGTCCGAACCGGATTGACCACCGATGCACCGGCAGGCAGGGGCCCCCGTCACCGGCGGGGAGTGACGTAGGGGAAATAGGCCCCCCATTAAATGTAAGGCCTGAAGTGCGCCAGGCGAGGGGGCAGACCAAGATCCAACCTGACAGGTAGACAAAGACATACAGACACAGTCATATGTTCCCTCCCTCTTAAACACATACATTCTCACTGACTCACCAAGACACCCCAAAAAATGACGCTGTACCCTCACTCACACACCCCATACACACTTTATGCTCCCAGGTCCAGGTACCGATGCCCCAGTAGAGCCACCAGCCCCCGGACCCGGGAGATGGACCCCCACCTTCTAGGACGGAGACAAGCAGACCGCCAAGGGCCTCACAGTGGCAAAGCAGCCCGACAGCCCAGGACCCTGACCAGACCACCTGTTCCTCCTCCGGACCCCAACCCCTGATGGCCCGTAGCGAACAGGGGTGTGAAAAGACCCCTAGCCTCCATCCTCCCGCTCGAGTATGGTGTTGATGCGTGTTGTTATAATGTGCATTTAAAACAGAGGGGTGGGATGTGGGGAAGGCAGCCACACATCCCCCAACCCCCACCCCGAGCCCTCAGTGTCTATATGTGGTTTAACAGTGGGCACCGGCACCAGAGGTGAAGCTGATTGAACCGCTCCCCCTCTGGTTGCCGAAAAGTGTGCCCACCCCAAAGTCCCTACATATGTGGCACGTGAGAATGTCTAAGTTGTATATTAAAATTGGGACCCAGGACGCCACAGGATAGCGAGGAGGGAAGCCCCTCCTCGCACCCCAGTGATGTGCCCATGCCCCAAGACCCTATATGAGTGGTAAAGTGATGGAGCGGGTGGACAGAGGTGTCCAGGGATGGGGAGGGAAGGGCTGGGAGATAAAATGTCTTCCCAGGGAGCCAGCTCCCCCACTGACCCTAATAGGCACCGCTGTTCACCGGGATCCACCAGGGGAGGGAGGCCATGGCACGTTCAACCCGGGGCCCACGGCCACAGCACCACAAAGCTTCACGGACCCCAAGGCAGTCCCCCCAGCCCCATCCCAGAAGGGGAACTAAACCCACCCTGACATTCGCTCTACTCTCAAAACACAAAAGACACTAGACACCCAGGTTGAGTTCGACCCATCACCCCCCCCCCTCACGCACCACCCCACCCCCCCCCCCCCCCCCCCCCCCCCCCCCGTCCAAGTGCCCTCGTAGGGGGAGAGCACCTGTCGCTACACAGCAACAGCCTCCCCGCCAGCAAAGGAGGCCCCCAGCGCCACCCGCACACCGGAGGCCCCCGTAGCCCGAACCACGGCGACGTACCCGCCCGGACCAGGAGCAAACCGATCAGCCGGGCGGCCGACCCACCAGGCCGACATCCACCATCCCCCTTCCCTTGTCGAGCGACCACTGTTGCTCAATGGCCCGGCAGGAGACCAAACCCAGCGCCCCACCCACCTGCCCTGCACGCCCACCACCCGGCCAGTCCACCCGGCCAGTCCACCCGCAAGTCCGACCGAACCTGGCTAAATGCCCGACCCCAGCGCCCCGCACAAAGACCAAGACCCAGGAGCCAAGTCCAGTGCGAAAAAGGACTGATCCGGCCCAGAAATGCCACCCAGCCGCCGCGACCAGCAGCCAGGCACCCCAACTAGCAAACAAGGCGAGACGCCATACAGGGACCGGCGATGACAATCGGCCCAGAGAAAAAGAGAGAGGCAGCTGCACATGCCTTCCGCCGGCCGGCCCCGACCCCCACAGGCCACAGTGACCCCATGCCGGCCGACCCCCAGCCAGGACCACAGCTAGGGGGCGTGGCCCCCCAGAGCCCCGAATCCCCAGGCCCACCCCAGACCCTACCAAGGCGCAGCACGGCCACCAGGCCAGTAACCCATGTCCGCCAGTGCAACCCCCCTAAGGCACCGCATGCAGCCATCAGGAGTCACCACCCAAAGCCCAACCCCAGGCCGGCCACGACGTCCAGCGCCCCATCCGCCCAGTGATCCCACCCCCAGGGGTCCCCCCCAGACGCCTCCAACACCAATACCCCCACATCAGCAACAGTATCCCAAACGACAAAACCAATTGCCCCCCACCCCTACTAGGTGATGGAGCCGATCAAAGGACCCCAGAGAGATTGATCAGATATGGAGCCAGAGGCCGTCTCAAGACCAAAATGGTCCAACAAGAGATTTCTATACTGATTAATATTAAGAGCTTTTTTATTTTTCCAGTTCAGGAGGATAGTTTTCTTAGCAATGCATAAGGCAACGTGAACCATTAGAACTGACTTTGTGTCCATGGTGACATCATTTAAATTTCCTAACAGGCAAATTGAGGGAGATGGTGGGATGTTACATTTCAGACAAGTCCTCACATATCTGGCACCAAAATTTCTTAACAGGTGGACAGAACCAAAGCACATGAACATAAGTATCGGGTATATTGCTTGTGCATTGTAAGCAGGTATTAGACGATGTAATACCCATCCTAAACATTCATTGACCTGTATAGTGTACTCTATGAAGGATTTTGTATTGTATTAATTTCAAATGAGGATTTTTTGTTATTTTAAAGGTTCTTAAACATATCTGAGACCAGACGTTTTGGTCAAAGCTGGCTGATAAATCCACCTCCCATTTTGAAATGGGGATGGCTATTGATTCATCTAATGTAGATAAAGTTTTGTATATTTTAGACAGCAATTTGGGGGGGTTGAGATTAAGAAAATCTAAAACTCTTGCTGGAATTTGTAATTCAGCTGTATTGAGCCTAAATTTACCTTTTAATAATAGATTTAATTTGTTGATATTCTAAGAATTTTTTTAATCAATTCCATATTGTGTAATTAATGTATTAAATGGGATAAAGTCTGTTCCTTCAAATATATGTTCCAGGTATTCGATTCCATTGCACCTCCAGACTGGAAAACTTATCATACATTTTTTTTGCAAGATGTCGGGGTTATTCCAGATGGGTGTACGTCTGCATGGGATTATTGTGGACTCTGTCATTTTTAGAAACTCCCACCATGCTGTCAGAGAGGAGCTGACATTTATGCTTTTAAAGCATTCATATTGTTTTATATTTGGTAGGTCTGAAAGTTTTATCTTATTACATAGTGTCTGTTCTACGTCTATCCAGGACTCGTCTAGGTAGCTATGTTTTAACCATCTTGAGATGTATTGGAGCCTGTTGGCTAAGAAATAATGATGGAAGTTTGGTAGATCTAGACCTCCTTTTTCTTTGGTCTTCTGCAGTGTTTTTAAGCTGATACATGGGGGTTTATCTTTCCAAAGAAATTTAGAGATAGAGGAGTCCAGAGATCTAAACCAGTCTAGTGATGGTTTACTTGGGATCATTGAGAATAAGTAGTTGATTCTGGGCAAAACCATCATTTTTATTGAAGCAACCCTTCCCATAAGTGATATGGGTAGGGATTTCCATCTAGCAAGATCATCTTCCACTTTTTTTAAAAATGGGATGTAGTTTAGCTTTATTAAATCTGCCAGTCTTGGTGAGACATTGATACCTAAATAGGTAATATTCCCTGACTGCAGTTGTGTATTAGTTGGATTCTGGACAGAACAATTGATTGGAAGAACTGTAGATTTTAACCAATTTATAGAATAATCTGAAATTATGTTTAACATCAAAGCTAACAGTTGTTGTTTTCGGCATGTAAACATACTTTTCAAGGGGTAGCACCAACAGATGCGCGCTACTGTAAGACATTCTGAGGAGGTAGCACAGATCGTCAGAAGAGTGCTGTCAGCCATATAATAAAGAAATTAGACCGTATCACGTTATAATGTGATAGTTTCACATTTTTACAATAAACTATCACGTTATAACGTTTTAGTTTCAAGTGGTTTTCACGTTTTTACAACAACGTTATAACGTGATACGGTCTAATTTCTTTATTATATGGCTGACAGCTCCACGCCGCCGTACATATATGCTGAAATATAGAAAATGTACCTGGGATGAAGACATTTGAGACAAAGGCTGCCCAAGACGTGAAAATCTGTAACGTTGGAGGGTATCGCTTGTAAATGTGAATCCCCTGGTGTAACCATAACAGATTTTATGACAGTAGTAGAAAACAATACATTTTTCCCAAATGTAGGGGACCCAGAGAGCAAAACTTACTTAGTGTTGCTTTAAGAACTACTACTTATTAAGTCCAACAACCACTAAAGACATTGTGGTTGATAATTTATACTGGTAAATTAAGTTGGTGATGTTAGGACATTAAAAGAACACTTTTCACAAATC
Organism: Valencia hispanica; assembly: GCA_963556495.2. Taxonomy (NCBI): domain Eukaryota; kingdom Metazoa; phylum Chordata; class Actinopteri; order Cyprinodontiformes; family Valenciidae; genus Valencia; species Valencia hispanica. The sequence continues at coordinate 13,363,017 of OY747712.1, read as the reverse complement.
GTACTTTTTTTTTTTTTTTACTACGTAGTATTTGGCTTCAGTATCAGCCTTGGTTGAGCACCGAAACCTTTTTTTCCAGGAAACTCCTATTTGAGAACTATTATCAACAACATTCTTCAGCTTTTCAGGTCCTCCTGGCATGAGTGTTTAGTAAGTCTTCTTATTGGAAATAAAGGTGACGTCACAACATGTATGTTGGAGGAGCTGCTCTAAAACAGGGCTTTACTATTCCTGAAATGATAGCAAAGTTGACATTTTAAGCTTTCTTCAATATCTTATCTATGCATTTTTGGTATTACTGAGTATGAGGAGCAGCAGTACATGTAAATTCCCTAGAGAATCTACAACCCTGTGATTTTCCAAAAGCTCCCAGTGTTTCCAATTCACCCTGTTCTATGATGCCAAAGGCTGAAGGGTCAAAAGGATGAAGCACATCAGCCTTCATGTTATCTGCTCAAGTCTCACTTCCTGTGTAAAAGCCTGAATGAACTTAAGATAACAAAAATACCTTTTTCATTTGCGTCTTACAGCATTTGTACTTCCTTGTACTTAATTTTTAAGTGCCTCCCTGGTGCTATCTTTAGCCCGGTTCCCACTGTGCGTTTTTCGGCCGTTGTAGACAAATCTTTCGTTGTGAATAGAGTCGTGACGAAAAACGGTGAGGGTGATTCACAGGCGTGTGGCCCTCCACTGTGATGTGCCCTCTGACAGCTTATTGAGCAATCTCACAACCAAATCCAGCCTCTTTTAACAGTCCAAGCAGTTTCAGAAAATCGAATCTGGCCTGCAATCGACCAATAAAAATACACCCAGGGAGTGACGTAGAACAGTTTGGTGAGAGGATACTGTGACAGTAGCAGTAACAACATTAGCAACAATAGAGGCTACGTGCAAGAACACGTGGAGCAACAAAGAAGCCGAATTTATTGAGCTTTGGCAGCAAAGACGGTACTTATGACATTTTATCGATGACGTCTTGATGAAATTGCCAGGAAAATTGCTTTCTGGTAACGTATACTTGTGACATTGGCGTGTCATACTAGAGTGAGACGTTGTGCAGTTTGACTCACTGAAATCATGAGCCCTACTTCGTGCCACCTCTTTAGAGCTCACACAGTGTGACATCTTTAGCGACGGCCGGGAAAAAAAAGCAGTAAAACACAGACAAAGCATATAAAGTAAAAACAGCAATAAAGCAAGAAGCATACACAGATACATCAAGGCATTACAAAGCATATAATGTAAAAACAGCAAGAAGCATAAACAAAACATGATAGGGCTGTTGAACCTTAAAAAAATCAACAGATTCAAATGATCCACTGTTTTCTTGTTGCATCTCTAATCCCATCCATCATATAGCAGGTAATGTCTAAAGCAAAGTGCCAGTAAAATGTGAGTGCAAAATGCCACTGAAGTCGTCCATATGATGTTTCCTCGTCGTCTTTGCGATTTTATGGGAGCTTTTCTTCCAAACACTCTGGCTCTAAAAGATGTCAACCTGAAACATCCCAATTTAATGAGTGAAAAATCAAAGAAGGATCCTAGTCTTGATATTGAAAATTTCCCTCCATTTCAACCTTTCTCTAGCATCTTCCTCTGTCACAGCAACCCTCTTTAAACTCATCCTTGATGCTTTGTTGTCGTCCTCTTCTTCCTTTCCCAGGTAATTTCGTCGTGCTTTGTCCAATATATCCACTATCCCTCCTCTGCACATCTTCAAGTTATTTCAGCTTTGCGTCTACAACTGTATCTCCACCTGAGGCCGTCCTTCTATTGAACACTGAACTAAATCTGTCCTGACACACAATAAAATATATGCTCTAAATGTCATTTTTCTGAACAAGATAAAGCTAAAGCATCTTCAAAAACCAGATTTTCCTTTTTTTATTTTATTTAATATTAATCAGCATTAATTAAGAAAGCTGGGTTGTAACCTTTGCAAACAAATAAGGACGATCTCTTCAGGTAGTCAACAAGAAATTGCCGACCGGGTTCTTTCTTTGACCCTCTGACCAGATTCTATTGCTTCTGTTAAAATATATGGTTTCATAAGACCAGAAAATGGGTTGAAGAGTGCTCAGAGTGTCCCCACAGAGAGAAGATTACAAACGGCTCACACACGCAGGTTTTTAATAAATGTAGTGCTGCTTTAGTCCACTTTTGTCAGTGTGTTCAGCCACGTAGACGAGCAGGGGAGTGCACATCCCTGACTGAAACTCATTTTCAAGCTTGGACACATTTCTCGATCCTTTTACTCAACCGGGTCTTCCATTAACTGAATGG